>JXSR01S006272.1:104528-120199 GCA_000969725.1 Ophiothrix spiculata
CCGCCGTTCTGCTTCTCCTTGTTATTCGCCCCGCGTATGTTGCCCGGGCATTTGCATATTTGCGTTGCGTGTATATTGCGTTGCGTGATATTACATCCGTGAGCCTGGACTATGACACTTATCACATTCATATATTTATTCATGTCCTCTCATTTTATATTCATGTATTCATTCATGTTTTCTCATTTCGTATTCCTGAATTCATATTCAGTGTTGCAAAATAACAAATTAAACCATTTCAATATCTTGCCTTTCAATCGATGACAAATGATCCTTTCTTTCCCTCCAATTTTTTATGGGTGGAGGTACATGCACAATGTATGTAAAAACCAACATTATGAATAAGTTATGAAATTCACTTAAATTTAACAATTCGTATATTTAATGAGTTATACCCGACAACATTGGTTGAGAATTAGAAAATTTACAAATTCATAAAAATTTCCATAATCATGTGTTTTTGCCTGAAAAAACCTTTTTACACTATGGTCAAAATAATCAAATCATATAATAGGTATTGTAAGAAGTTATATGTTTGATTTTCTGTTTATCATAAAATAGTTTTTAATCTCCATGTCATTAGAAGAGAGAGAAAATGTCAGAAACTGCAATGTAATAATAAATAAATGAGTATCTAGCACAAACCATTTTCCTTGTTCAGAGATTTCTTTCAAATATGAGAACATTAGAGATAATAGAACAAGCCACATCTCGAGAACCGTTCATCATTGGCATAATTTTTTCAGATTTACATTTACCATAAGGTCACAAGTCAGAAACTGGGCCACCCAATATGGTGGAGCTGTTTCACGGTTCCCTTTTTTAAAGTACGTTTTATGTTTTTTTTAATACTTCCACTTAGTCTAAGACAGAAAATGAGGTATCAACTTCTTCCTTGTTCTTTCTTCTTTAAAATAAAAAAAATCCCATGCTTTGGGGATTTTTAATAACAAAGTTATGGCATGAAGAGTAACAGTGGGTCAGGGGAGGAGTGGCGGTTGAGGAGCCCATAGAGTTACACACAAAATTGTGGAAAAATGCACAAATTTGGAGCTTCATAACTTCATAACTAAGCATGCTAGAGAGCTCAAATTTCATACAAACAAAGATAAACATATACTCCATTCATTTAAACAAGTAATTTGATGTATACATATAATTAAAATGATTAATTAAATGTGTTAATTAACCGCAATTATTTTAACGAATGAGCTACATGAAATGTTAGCAATAGCCAATTTTTGAGTGCAAGTTTCAATATTCCATCATCCATGCTAAAAATCTTAAATAAAAAACAAAAAATATTATTATGAATTTAATTTTCTATTAATTTATTAATATTAATTAATTAATACCAATTAATTAATATTAATTAATTAGTTAATATTAATTAATTAATTAATTGATTAATTAAAGACTAATTAAGCTCAGGTTAACAACAAATATTTTCTTTAAAAGATCACATCATGTTCCAGTACATACTGACCATGAGGATATGTGTTTTATAGCTGCACTTTAAAAGGTACATAGTCTCACCCTAAATTTTGTGATGAAGAACAGTAAATTTGTAAAACTGTACTGTAGTAATTGTTTATAACAGGGTGTATCATTAATACTTTCAAAAAATATTTCAAATAAAAACTATTTGTACACCCCATATAACAAAAAGTTTAAAGCATTGTGAACAAGAAATGTTATTTCCCATTTAATTATTTCAGACATTAACTGCTTACTGCAGCATAAATACTTGAGAGTCAAATCTGGGTACAAAGTGTTTTGGACCACCCTGTATATTGTTTACATAGCCTTATTCATAAAAAACATCTTAAGAAATATTTTCAATACATAATTTGTATTTTAGACTTTCTAAAAAAGTTTATAATTAAAATAAAACACAAATTCTTAATGTTTCATATTAATATTTGCATTTTTTTCATTTTTTGAAGGTGCGTTTTTTGACCACCCTGTATTTCTTACTTTGCAGACTGCAGGCAACCCTTATTTATTTTTATTGATAGGTATAATTAATATGATTTAAAAGTCAAGTATGGTTTACCATCTCCATTTTTATTTTAGAAAAATAAGGGTCTCCATTGTGGTATAAAATTTGCTCATTATTTTTATGTTACACCCTGTATAATTTTGACCCACCCTGTATAATTGTGATTATTTTATGAGAATTAGAATTCTTGGAATGTAAGCTTTCCAGCAATATATAGTTTTATGGGGTTTAAGTCTTCAGAATAAAAGTTACAATCCGTTGAATGCAAATTGACATGGTTTTCTCAGTATTTTGGTGTGAAACAAATAAGAGGACCAGTTTCTGACTTGTGACCATAAATAGATCTAAAAAAATAAACAGGAGTTGCATTCACCGCATTTGAAAATATTGCGTACTGAAAATACTAAATACTGTATACTTTCTTCTGCACACTCAAAAATAGAGTTTAAATACATAACTACACATTTGCTGGGAAGCTTATAACCTAAAAATGTTCTTTACGGTTACACGGTGATAACGAGCAATTGAATAATAAACTACATATCAAAAAGTGTGTGTGGTGTATTTGTAGATGGTCCAGGAAATCAGCCATTTTTATGGTTATGGAAGATCGAATATCAGAGAAAACATGGATTACTTATATTGGATACATTAGGAACCTATAAAAAACGTGAATTTTTTCAGAGTCTTGGTTGTTTGATATGATAATTACGTTTTTTGCTTGTATTTAAGTGTGCGCAAACACTTTTGAACGGGAGTGTATAAGTCAAAGATTATACCAATATTAATTTTTCAAAAGATATTGACATAACCAAACAAGTTGTACCACTGACAAAAATTAACTTCTTCACTGAAAAATACATTTCTCTTTAAAAAAAATATTGACATAAGAATGGAAAAGCAAGATCATCAAATGTATAAATTTGAAAGTATAAAATGTAATATAATTCATTAAAAAATGATTTTAAATAGCAATAATATGCAATCATATAATTTCAAAGACACAAATAGCACGCCATGACATTTTCATAAGCCATATGTTTCATCCTTTATTAATGTTTTTCTGCATAACAAAGTGAAATTTTATACAAAACATCTGTATATTCTTACTATTTTGATGGTAGTTTTATTTTAAAATGATGAAGAATATTGTTGGATCTAGATTTAGCATTATCCCATTCAAAGCCATGTTTTATACCATCAGTAATGTAAGGTGTAATAAAACATTCAGTGCTCAATACTAAAACCTCTTTTTCTCAAACATTTGTTCTTGATGTGCAAACCATATGAAATCCTGAAATAAATACTTTTTGTATTGGGAATCTACATTTATCTCTAGTTTCCTTAAACTAATTAAATTTTAAAAAGTTTTTACAGGTAATCAGCCATTACAAACACTGATAAAAAATGGTTGAAAAGCGTAGGATTGCAAAATAGTATGTCCCATGTGTTGGCCCTGCTATCATGGCTAACAGGTGCTTTCCCTTTTCCTGATTTAAATTCATCCTCATTCATCATCAACCCAAGCACTATTAGGTAGCTGTAATGATACTACTATCCTAGACAGGAAGAACATACTAACCAAGATGATCCTAGATGAACTGAAAAGAGTGAAAAGTTTCTGATAAACACAGAAAAGGTGTTATATTATACAAATATTGACTGGTTATGAGGGCAACAGTAATAATGATTTCCCTGAAGTGATCTTGAGATTATATATTTAATAGAAATAGTATGACAGTCTCAAGGTCACTGAGGGGAAATATCTTTAACTATTGCCAGAATGAAAGGGCAGTCAATATTTATTTTATACACTGGTTTTGTTTTGATAGGGCAATAGTAACAATCTTTAGAAAGAAAGAAAGAAAGAGTTCTTTAGGCTGATGGCCAAGGATAACCCAAGAAAGCCTCTTATGAAGCTTATTTCCATTGGGGTCCTAGATCTTTCTTTAATATTCAGTTTTAGTACAGGAGGAAAACCGGAGGACCCGGAGAAAAACCTGTGGAAGCGAGCATGGACTGAAAACCAAATGCACATAAAGCGCCGGGCACGTGGCTTGAACCCGGGACCTCATTGGTGCAAGGCGAGGTAACTACCGCTGCGCCAACCCGCTTCCCCTTTGACCAGCTCGAATCAAGCCATTCGGTTTGTAAAAAGGTCCAGTATCATTTAGCTAAATTGTTGTTGAGTTATTATTCTTCTCTGTCAGCATGGCTTAACTCAAACATTGACAACCATTTCTTAGATAAGACAAACCACACATTTCCAGTACAGTAGGTCAGTGCTTATCTTATTTTGGATACCGCTACGCTAACCTGCGTACGGTACTTCCCCCGCTTTGCACCAATGAGCCTATAGGACTGTTGTGGGTTCGATCCCCGGTCCAGGCACTGTATGTGCATTTGGTTTTCAGTCCATACTCGCTTTCGCAGGTTTTTCTCCGGGTCTTCCTCCTGCACTTAAAACTGTCACCAGATTTTTCCATCATAGTCTGCCCCCACCCAGGATATGGGGAGCTGCATAAAGGGTATTACAAATCTAACTACCGATAGGATATGCGCTTGAAAAGGGAGCAAAACGCCTAAATGAAGTGAAACGATTGTGACGATCTACCTGCAGCGAATCATGAGCGGTTTTGATCTAAATGGAAAATCGCTATACAAAAACCAGTTGTTATTATTATTTATTATTATTATAGATACCACAGTAAAACTATGAGAATACAAAATGTAAAATAGAGAACAAAATTTGAAAATAATATTGAATATATTTAATCAAACATTGGCCACATTGCCATTGGTGACCCATACTGGAAGAATGTGCTGCTAGGTCAACATATCCATCCTACTCAAACCTGCTCTTCTATGAATCGAATGTGTATATAAGGAGATTCTTATTAAAACCTGAACAATAAAGTTTATTTCTGAACAAATATAGGCCTGAGTAAAATTTATTACGGATCTTACTGATGCTTCAAATATAATATTGTACCTCTAGAGCTTTGAGCAATAAATCTGCATATCTTTGTAACTCCCATTTCATCATGCTATCAAGGTGCGATATTTCAAAGACTTTAATTCAATGAAACATGACTATGGGTGATGAGCTTATCAACAATCTTCCTGAAACTCTTAAGGGGCAAAAAGGGAGTCACAAATCTTATTTTTATTATCAATATCTATGAATCATTGTGCAATTCAAGAGTTTTTTCAGTTTTGGCAATCTACTTTGATGAAATGATTTGGATTAGTTGGTTTAATGTTATCACCTACTAGCAATAAGTGATACGTAGACCTTATATGAGGAAGGAAGATTGCATCAGGGTGAAACCGTTTGGACTGATATGGGATCAGTCTGTGACAAGGAGAGCCGCATTTAGTGTGGTTTGTTGAAAAAGTTTTATATTTGAACTGAAAAATTGACCTGAAAACTGTTATTATGTATATTATTAGGGTTAAGTGAACATTAGAGACTAATGCAAAATACAAAATTATGTATATACAAGGGGTTAGGAAATAGCAATTGATATGCTTGGAATCCTGAAATAAATTCGGATTTGGTACTAATATGGAATGCAGCTTGTTTGAATGGAACAGCAATAAATTAATAGCATATTCTTGTACTAAAATTAATGAGTCAAGTTGAATTTTAAAAGCAGAATTGTGAAAGATGCTTGAATTATATTCACATCAATCTCAGCAAAATTATCCTGCTCTGTTTTTACAAATCTCCAACAATCCTCTGTTTATTCTGTTCCAAAATTCAAAGTACAAATTACAAGTTTTCTCAAGCATGTGAAATTGTTATGTTTCAAAAAAACCTTAAAGTTATCATTCTTTATTTGAATTCAGATTCCATTGAATCCCAAAATTATATCATCTGCCCAAAGATAAATTCCTTCATCCAGCAATTAGCATACAAGATGTGCAGCGATGACACACCTTTGCCCCAGGGTGCATTTACAAAACAGAAAGACAAACCAATTTAAAACTTGCTTCCTTCCTATCCACTAAAATTACAAAATTGAAATATAACTACAGATCAATAATTACTTCCCCTGGAGGAAAGTTAACCTTAATGGTAAATTAATCAGGCATTTTGAAGACCCTTTAGAAGATGGCATAATTCACCATCATTTGGTCATCAAAAAGTCCTCAGGGTTTCGTACACTATAAAAACCTTCCAACAATCACTTTGATTGTTGGAAGGTTTTTATAGTGTACGAATCTTTTAATAATATAATTTTAGCAGTCTTTAAAAAACATTAAAAGATAATGTATTCTGTATCTCTAATATAGCACATATTTTCACAGTTTCCCTTCAGTGTCATTCTCATTTGCCTGAGGACTATCACCAAATTATTATCTCTGTATTTTTTAAGGAATTTTGATACCATTTTGTCTCTGTTCAATGAATCAGACCTGTTGGTATGGTGGTGAAGACAATATTTTGAAGCAAAACATGATTTGGGATATATCGGGTGCCTCTACAGTTATTGAAACATAAGAAAAAATACCATGTTATATCACATTAATGAATGCAAAGTGTGACTTAACCCTAACTTTTTTCTTAACCGTTTCCGTTTCTCCCCGAAAAGGAAAAAGTGATGAAAAAATGCATGTTTCACCAGGATTTGAACTGGGGACCTCCCGTTTTACCAATCGAGAGATAGCTAGTCACTGCTGAGTCGCTGCGGAGCAATGATTTGGTCCCGGCATATAACTCCTGTCTGTGATGTATCTGGCCTTTTTGTGATATTCCAAAGTGAGATCTACTAAGATTTGGTTCTGTTAGGGTTAACACAATCATCAAATGGAACATAATGCCATGTATGGAAACTTCAGCAAAACTAGGATGGTCATACTACTAAATGTTGTTAAGCCTAATGAAATAAGGAAAGATAAAAGTGTTTTGAAGATTAAATGTCCATAAGGGTATTATTATTGCCTATATACCGAGTGAGTCAAAAAAACTGCAATAGTTAAATGAAAGCCATATTTTAAGAACAAGAGATATCATGAACATGAAAAGTATATATCTAAATAAATCATAGATTTACCTTTAAAATGGTGAAAAAATGGGGAAAATTGATAAAGGCGTCGCAGAGATACACTTATTTGAAAAGGAAGGCATAAAAACAGCTCTGTCCAAATGTCGTGCATATGTTTTATTAGTGGAGGACACATTTGTGACATTATCTTTTCTCTTTTGTGTTTGGGTGCCTTGAAAAGAGCCGTTTGAGCTTGGTGGCCCTGAATATTCAATTGTCGGTTCAACGTGGACTGGGACACATGTGGCAGGGGATTTCTTCGCAAGCTAACTTCTGGATTCCTTGCCAATGTCTGACGAACGCGGTCGACGTTTCTCCTGCTTCTTGCCGTTCGCGGTCTTCCAGGTCTCTCTTTATTTAAGTTATGAACTGTTCCTGTTCTTTTGAATTTCGCCTGAATTCTATCGATTCTACCGCACATGGTACACACGATGGAGGGAATGCACCCTCTTTGAATCTCCGTTTCACTTCTACATTAGATTTGTAGGTAAAATAAACCTCAGCAATTAGAGCACGTTCATCGTTTGTGAACAGATCTTGAGGCATTGTGAACAGTGACTGATTAATAAGCTCTCTCTTCTCAGGCAGTATCCCCAAACATGTCATTTTGCACTTTAAAAATGCCTAAATTATCATTTATGTTTTTGTTTTGGTTGATCCTAAACTAATTTTAGTAGTTTTTTAGCAGTTTTCCAAGCATTTTGTATAGTATTTAATTAAAAAACAACCTACATTTACTTGTTTTGGTGCTTTAGGTGGTCATTTAGGGGATTTTTTTGGACCTTTTTATACATTGTCAAATTTCGGGGGGGGGGGAGGCGACATCCCCACTGAACCCCCCTGGCAACGGGCTTGGTGTAAGGACTAGATTTACTCACAGGATATAACATTTTTGTAAAAAGTTTTGGACAAGCATTAGGCCAAAAAACTAAATTGTTATGTTGCCCTCAGCAACCGACCCTTATCAAAAATAAAAATATTAGGGTTGACAATTTTGCTCAGATTGGGTGTTTTTTGAGAAAATATTTTGAAAATAGTGGTAAATGCACCCAAATTTGATACTTTAGGTGCTTTTTAAAAAAATATATATTTTCTGACCGACCGACTCAACTTTCCAGAAATCCCACTTGAGGGCAACAAAACAATTTTTTTTTTTTTGCCTTAACCTACCTGTTCCAGCATTCTAACTTTACTGAAAAAAATGTGATCAGTAAGATAAGACAGCTGATAAGATTCACAAATTACCTTGCACAGACAGAGTTAATGGGGTTAATATAAGGACTAGATCAGTGGCGTAACCAGGCCTTTCTCCAAGGGTGGGCAAACCACCCAAGATTTCTCCAATGGATTTTATCGAGCCACTTTACAAGGGGTTCCAAGGGGCCGACTCGGCCGAGTTTTTCAAGAAAAACCGCCAAATATTGTGCTTTATGAAGTTTTCAACCTAATTTTTAAGCAATTTTCAGCTCTAATTGTCGTAATTTTATGGGGAAAAGGCAGTTCCTGCCCCCTTTATTTTTCTCCCAGGTCTTCAAAATTTCTACAAAAAATTATCCTGCAGACTTATACAGGTAATATAGCACAAGATGAATCACCTAATGCCCTTAAAACATCGTCGGTTTCCTGTGCTTTAGTTTCATCTTTGCTTATTGGTCAAAGAAGGAGGATCAAATTCCATGGATGATTTAAGGGGATTTCAATTTCAATGTGTGTGATGAGCACGAAGAAGAAAAGGGATTCTTATACAACTGGTTTCTTATTCTTTAGTTGTTGTTGGACAATAAAGTTTGTGAAAGTTTTTCCAGAGGTTATGTTTTATTTCTTCCTTTCATTTACATTTTCTTATTCCCTTCCTTTTCAAATTCTTAATATTAGTAAAAGTGCAAAGTTCTAGATTTGTTTGATGAAAAAATAGTTGACATTCCTATCAAAGAACAAGTTAAGATTTATTTATAAAACTAGTTTTATACAGGTTGTATATTCAAAACACATATATAAAACTGTTATCTCAAATGCACAAAAGTGAATATATACAAGCAATATTCTTATTCTTTAAGGCCAAAAGTAAAAAAAAATACCATTAAGACATTCAAAATAAAAGGAATAATTTCAAACAGGTGTAGGTTCCAATTTTTGGAAATGAATAATTTACTTATAACTGATTGACCTTGACCTCTGAAATGAATTGTGCAAGGTTGAAATCAACCTTAGCTTGTGTCTTGTTTTCTCTGGAGAGGCAAAAAAAGTATGTAAACCTGGGGATGAGGCTGTCATGTAAATACAAAAGAAATGAAAAATAGGTATACCAATAATTATTTTTACATTTTGTGCCATATCTTCAAAACTATAAAGAATTTTGAGGTGAAATTTTGGATTTCTAATTAGAAAAATATGGGCTTTTATATGGTCTCAAAATATATACTACTTCCGGTTGAGGCCGGGGATGAGAATGTGATCGGAACCTATACCTTTAGGTAGGGTGAAATTTTCTGTTGGTGTACTCAAAATGGTAAACCTTTCAGGGACAGGTTGTCATATCACATAGTCCTTGAATTTTCCCTATGAAACACTGACCTATATGCAAACCTTCCCACCATCTGCTACAACCAGTCAGTTTTTGAAACAATCCATTTAACCAATTAATCTAGAAGCTTCAAGCCACAAGTAGCACCTCCTGCTTAAGTGGCTAACCTCCGGCTAAAGTGGCTAACCAACACTAATTGCTAAATTACAGTTAAGCTACTGATCAATTTGATGTGACCAATTCTTTAGACCACAGATAATAAGAGACCATGCAACTTTGATCAGCTGCACCAAAATACTGTAGAGTTTCAAATTCTTGCTAAGATACAATTTCATTAGCATCATAGTTTCTAAGCTTGGAACAAGATGATGCAAAGATTTGTGAAATTAAAATGCACACAAAAGTGAAGATTTTGACAATTTGCTAAAATTGAACCTGTTTGATTCAAGTTAGTTCAAGTTAAGATTAGCAAGGGAGAAGACATGAATACATGTTGAGCTTCTCTTACATTTACTATATGAAATTGTAACCGATATATTGGTCATTTGACCAGCATCAACTAGCCAGACCAAAACATTCAATACGGGATGACACTTGAACCTAATGTCTGACCATCAATTACCACGATGACCAGGAGCAAACTCATTTCACTATCAATTTATTAAAGAGTTCTTTGCTTCAAACATTCAAAACATTGTTTTGGTTTCACACTTTGACCAGTTTTCAAGTTGATCAAGTTGAGACCTCAATAGACTTTAACATCTGCTACAACCAGTCAGTTTTTAAAACAATTCATTAAACCAATTAATCAGGAAGCTTCAAGCCACAAGTAGCATCTCCAGCTTAAATGGCTAACCTCCGGCTAAAGTTGCTAACCAACACTAATTGCTAAATTGCTGTAAAGCTACTGTCAATTTGATGTGACCAATTCTTTAGACCACAGATAATAAGAGACCATGTTTCAAATTCTTGCTAAGATACAATTTCATTAGCATCATAGTTTCTTAGCTTGGAACAAGATGGTGCAAGGATCTGTGAAATTAAAATGCACACAAAAGTGAAGATCTTGACAATTTGCTAAAATTAGTGATGTGAATGCCACTGTTTGAAGAAGTTAAGGTTAGCAAGGGAGAAGGCATGAATACATGTTGAGCTTCTCTTACATTTACTATATGAAACTGTAACCGATATATTGGTCATTTGAGCAGAAGCAACTAACCAGACCAAACCATTCAATACAGGATGACACCTGAAGCTAATGTCTGACCATCAATTACCATGATGACCAGGGCTCTATTTCATAAAGCTATTTAGGAATATTCTTAAGTATAATTTTCTAAAATTACTTCAGAACAAGAAAAATTTGAACATTTTCAACTTGGAAGTGATCAAATTTCCCAACTTAAGGCCAATATATTTGAATAATTAAAAAAAAACTGCCTTTGTCCAATATAAATGAAGTTATGGGTAACTGACCTTTGACCTAATATAGTCAAATTAAGATCAGACCTAAAGTTAAGAACATTTTGAATAAAGATAGGAACTTTTCTGTTTCGTTTTAAATTTTCTTAACAACTTTGGAATAGAAATTACATAAACTGATAATAATTTAACATTTATCATCCAAAGTTGCTTTAGGAAATGGAACTCATTGTTCTCAAAGTCTAAGATATTTGTGGATTTATAAATGCAAACTTATTTCACTATCAATTTATTCAAACAGATCTTTGCTTCAAACATTCAAAACATTGTTTTGGTTTCACACTTTGACCAGTTTTCAAGTTGAAACCCCAATAGACTTTAAGATCTTATATGATATCCAGAGTTTGTGGCATATCCAAAAATTAAATGACATTCAGCTGAGCAAGATTATTTAAGGACTGTAGCCTAAAGGGCCTTTTAATAGATATATGATATATGGTGTAAGTTTCTGCTGTAAATTTGGGTATTTCTTATTAAGAAATTATTGGTCTTTCAATCAAAACTTTTTGCCATTTCCACAAGATAAGTCGGTTTTCCAAGTCAAAAGAAAATGTAACATTTTCCACCTTGGTTTTTATGATTTGAAATTCATAAATGCAACATCTGTCTAAGTAACAATCAGGTCCATATCAGAGGACTGTTAATAAAAAAACATACAGTTAAACATCATTATTATAATAATGTCATTAAAAATATAAGCTTTTCAACAAATTAAATACTATTCATAATAAAAGCCTAATTCAGGAGCTTGCACTTTTCATCATTTCCAATCAGCCAATCAGTGTGTACATTTAGTAATACAAAACTGCTGTAAACACAGGAATCTCACAAGGGACAGATCAAGTTCTCAAGTATCACTACGGCCAGTCCACTGTCATTGTTAGTTTACAAAATGTCAAAACCCACTCCAAATTAGGAAAGTAGCTTCTCCAAATACTCACATCTTTTCTTAGTCATCCTAGATTATGTTGACAAATTGGAACAAGAACAAAAAGCATTGTGATTCATGTCTAAGAATTTTCAACTTAGTTAAGGAGAACAAAATGAGGTGATCATCTAGATGTGGTTTGGGGATCTCCAGTAATGTAATTTGCCGCAGGCTATGGTAAGGTAGTATGCAAATCAAGCTTGAGATGCTCGGTGATTGTGCTGGTATCTAGTGTATAGCAGGTGAAAGACAATGACGAGTGGTTTAAGACAAAGGATATTGGTCTCTTGTGTGAGTGGTATAGAGGGTCAATGAACAGTGATTTGGTCATGATTCATTGTTAGGGAAATTGAGATGGTTTTAATTATTCATGTAGAATACTAATGAGGTTGGATGAGTGTTATGGTATCCAGTCAATATACAGGTGGAATTCAGGGTTTATTGTCTGGGTAAAGGAGGACTGAAAGTCCATGTTTTTGTAAAAAATTACCAAACCATGAAGTTTGGTCCACATTTCAGTACAAACATTGATATTTGACAGTACAAATCTAAGTTCAATCTGTTTCATTAAGATATGAGATACTGTTGAACATCATAGAATTGCAGGGGGTGGAGATTTAGTAGTTGATATTCTAAGATTGTTGTATCAATTAAAAAAAAGAAAGAAAGGAGTGTCATTGTAGAGGAAAAAGTTTATTTGAGGGATTTTCTTATATTACATTTTGTTGTCATGAGTGCATTTTCTTATGAAAATGCCAAAACAGCAGTTTTAGCACAGAATTTCTTCTACTGCAAATTTACATCAATACAATATTTCTCGCTCATGAGCTATAAAATTCAATAAGAGAATACTACTTCCCTTCACTGTTGAGGAATTGAAAATATCTAAACTATTTGGATTTTTTAGTGATCTTCCGCATGCTTCATTGTAAAAATGGCTGCAATAAACAATCAAAGGTAAATTTTATTTGTCATAATACTAGTATTCAGACTGACAGAAAGTTGCTATATTTTACACCTCTTGCAAACAGTCAGCATATTGAAACACTCTCTAATTTTGATACACCACTTAAAAGAGCAGTTTTTATAATGTATACCATACCAAAGTCACCCTTAATGCATCAAAAGCTATCAAAATAAAAAGAAGAAATAGTATTCAAATTCTGCATTATTTTTAAGGTTTTAACGTTGAACGTAAAATTACAAACGTTTTATCAGTCCAGAGATCATCTTCTAATCACCCGTTACCTCACCTAATTCCTAATGCAGATTAAATGAGTATGATTCATAAGAGTTTATCCCGTTTCCCACATTTGAAGAGGTACATCCTCACACAGCATGATGGTAATAACGATATAGCCTTCAGGCATGAACAAAATACATATATGGGTAATGCCAGGATACATTTATACAATGAAGAGACTTCTTGGTAAATTGAGATCTACTTAATGAGAGAAGTCATTTTGAAAACAGGTTTGATTTGCAATAATATCAAGTGACATTGTCAAGATGCTCTGGTATTCATCACTGACTCATGTCTGGTTGACTTGCAAATCATAACAAAATTAAGTGAGATCTATTACAGCATTGTTACAGTTTCTCTAAAAATGTCAAAATGCACTGTTTTACAATTTCTTCTCTTTGTTAGTATTAATTTTCAAAGTGTTAAGTGTATTTGGCTAAAATTATTCATACAATCTGAATGCTGATTTCATTAAATAATATTCATACACTCCGCGTGTGCCAATCAGGACGCAAGAATATAAAGTACGCGGAGTGCAGTGAATTTTCACAATGCACTGCGCTTGTTGCGTTCCGGTTTGCGTGGCGGGCGTTTAGTGCGTATGAATGTTTCATTGTTTTTGTCGGGTGATTATTTATTTAGTTTAGAGAAGTTTTGGATTTTGATAGTCATATTAAAGGCCTTATTTCTTTACACAAAAGATACAATATTATTTTCTGTCGTGTATGAATTAGATTAATAAATTTGCATTTCATAATGCTCGTAAAATGAGACAAAGTCAATGCACTTGTGGTAAAATTTGATTGCTGTCCAATGCACTCAGCCCCTACGGGCCTCCTTAATTGGACGCATCAAAATTGACCGCGCGTGCATTGATTTTGTCTCATTTCACTCGCATATGAAATGCGCATTTATTAACCTATAATCTATTTGCCCTCATCTAAAGACAGGAAGAATGTGTTGTTCACAGAACATCAATTCAACGGCATTGATATACTTTTTTTTTTAAAGGGCTATTAATAGCTCACTCTCAAAAGGTTTAACTATTTTAAATCACTCATACCCGTATGCACAAAACAGGTTTAAGACTTAGACTGGGTTTAAAGTTAAAGACCGGGTCTAAGTCAAAATTACTACTGCCATAAAAGAACCTTTTGAAACATTTTTGAAATGTTAAAGCTTTAAAATATGGAAGATTCAACCAAAACCTTTACAGATAACACAAAATATGACAATATTAGTTGTAGAAAATATATTTAGCTGTGATACAAAATTCAACTTAAACCAGGTCTAACTTAAAACCTGGTCTAACTCTTAAACATCTTTTGTGCATATGGACTTTAGGGTTTAAACAACTCTCATATTATATATACAGTGTACAATTAGGGTAAGCTTTCTACTAAAGATATTTAGCATATTATGATATAAAGCAATTGCCATTTACAGAGATCTGTATTTACAGGTTATCAAATGTGGAAAGAATATATCCTATTACTGGAAATAATAAGAATATGTTATCTACTGAAGATATTATGCATGTGCTTTGTACTGGAAAGGGTATGTATATGCTATCTTCTGAAGATAATGAACATTGATTATCTATTTGAGTTAGCATTCATATACTAGAGCAGGGGTTCCCAACTAGTCCTTACAAAGAACCACATAAATGAAAATATTGTCGGGGAAAGTGCCAAACTTACCTATTTCTCAGTGTATTCCTAATGTAATTCTTTGTTTTTAGCGACTGTCAAAACGCCAATCAGTATTTGTCACCAATCAGTATTTGTCAAAGCGCCACATTTTGTGCGTGCGCTGCTAGTTGAGAATACCTGAGCTAGAGATAGCCACTTTACTCAGTTAATCACTGTTGAGTGATCAGAAAATTGGTGACTGTAACATGGACATCAATTGTTGTACTCAACAAATGTCTTCTAGTCATTCAAAAGCCCTCGTAATCATGTAAATACTTGTATGTTGTAATACAACTCGTTTGTAATGCATTGTTAATAAATACTCAATGGCAAGAGATTTACATGAATCATGTTATTATACTGAACATAGATAGCAACATGTTAGGATGCCTGCATCCCTAGGGGACTTGTCATCATTATGCTGGACAGACCAGCACTGATGTGCAGACTGGAGATTTGGAATGCCAGTTGTGTGACATGGGGAGGGGTGCCTACATAAAAAGGGGTATGGATTGGTAGTATTAAAATTATATATTAAGGAACCATTTATTTCTGTATTTGCTAATCTTAATAATTTTGTAGACGCTGTGGTTAATAGTTAGTTCAGAACCTTGGCCAATCAAAAGATTATATAACATTTTGTCATAAAGTACCTACATCCCATTTAAAACATCCAGCATTTACTGTTATTTTTTATGGTTAGAGTCAGATTTTTAATGGAACCTAAATAATACTTTTTCCCCGGGTTTT
>JXSR01S006272.1:123033-136774 GCA_000969725.1 Ophiothrix spiculata
ACACTCAGAACGAAAATAAGAGCAATTCTAAAACTTTTTTTGTTACGGTTTGTGTGTGAGCCGCTGTGTGCGGCGAAATCGTTCAACAGAATTTGTGGCATCACTGAACTGCCTAATATCAATACCGGATATACAGATTCTAATACCTATTCCCAACAACCTTCAAATTTGAATATCTGGTATCTGTTAAAACAAAAGACATTTGTGCACCTGTTGATGGTTCTTTTTACATGTTGTCATAGTAACTAATAAGGACGTCAAAAACAAAAGGGGGAGTGTATGTTACAAATTGTCTTACGAAGTTTGATATGATGCATGGGACATGATACCTTTACACACCTTTAATCTGGCAGTACTGTTTAAAATATCAGATCATGTTATGTAGTTATCTCTCAAATTTCAACTCAAACCTTCACAAAATGATTATGATGCAAAGCATGCCATGTGTTTGCTCCAGTTTTGAAAATGTATTCTCACATTTTGTTCACTTTGGTTTTACTAATTCATATTTATTGCATTTTGATTATTATCACTATGCATGGTGAATAATCAGAAATGGGATGTTCAGTTGAAAGGTTGTTCTCAGAGCCTGGACTCATTTTTTTCTGTCAATACTAGGACACAATAAAGATTTATTTTTATGTTAGGTGCTTAAACTAGTCAGAATATTAATGGTTTTTGTTCATATTACATGAGCCTTTCAGCCTCGTGTGATACGAACCCGAACCATTAATATTTTTCATATTGCATAAACAGGGGATAACAAATTTATCACTCAGTATACAAATTCATTGAAAACAAAAATATTAAAATGCTTGGGGGAGAAATATTTTTATATTTTCTATAACATAATTTGTATAGTTTCCCTTGCGTGATTGACAGCTATGCGGTTTGTTTTTATCGGCATCGCGTTGCAGTTAGTCGCACACGCATACCAACAGTGTGCGCTTTGTAATACAACTATATATTCCAAAATATCAATGTGTTATCTGTCATGAGTAGTGTTTTAAATATTAGTAGTGTAAGATTACATTCTCTTAAACTTAAATTAATGTAAGATTGTATAATTATAATAGAATCAAGACATCTATCAAGACCATGGCTATTCCAACATATCCTGTTGTTTCAAATACACTCAACTTTTGACACCAGTGGGGTTTAAACTTGGGACCTTCTGCTTTACTGTTTGAGCTAACTTGACTGCTTAGATTTAAGGAGTTATGACAAATTCAAGGAAATAATATTGAAGCTTGTTGCAAATGACACAATGTATCATGTTGCTAAAGTTACGGGAATTGATGTCTGACAAGGAAATCCCTGACTTAAGTTTAGGCATCAAAGAACTTGTTAAACACAGAACTGAAAGATGTCTTTATTAAGTTCAAGATTATATAAATCGTACTGTGATATTTAAGAAAGATAGTTCACATCTAGTCCTACAGCTGTACAATGTTCAGTTCTGGAAAGAAATGGGTTTGTTACTTGCCCTATTGACTCTGAAAGTTCACTAAAAAACAAAAAAGTTGGTGTAGAGCCAACATATAACCTTTTCAGTCTTTTTTAGTTCTTGGTGACATTTCTGGTTGTCTTTATTGGGACATGGTAAAACTTTTTCAATTTTTCTAAGATAGCATTTCACCAAAAATGAATTTCATAATGTTTTGGTGTTGTGAACGTGGTAATAAATATAATAATAATATAATAATATCCAGTATTTATACTGCGCTATTCACCGTAGTATCATAGCACTTGACATTATTACGCTGTTATTAGGAAATCATCACAACCATCTCACCTCAACTAGATCGCAATCTTAAGACGCTGACCTATTGGAACTTAGATTGTAATATTCTACCCATATATTTGTTATCGCAGTCAGGCTTGGAAACATAAAACCATAACACAAAACCAAAAGAGTTGAATAGCTCTTCTCATCTTTCCTCAGTAAAGCACACCTATGCAATATTTATAGATTGTCACATGAAATCATAGAAGTTTAGATTTACAATTTAAAATGAAATGCATGTATTTGTGTGCCTTTAAGATAAATGTGTCTGCATAAAATAGTTATTATGTTGACATAGATAATGAGGAGGTATTGATTCCTCCTTGGTCATTCAATATTCTTGCTTTCAATATTTTGGGCGATAGATAACAATTCTTTGCTGAAATTAAATTTCTGTTTTCTTGAGTTTTTGACTTTAATAACCACGGTTGATTTCTTCTGTTTTTCTGTGCACTGTACTATCCTATAACATACCAATATGGCACTATTCTATGACATATATATGTTTAATAGTCCTAATGAATGAGATATATATACCCGTATTGGTGATCAGTAGTAAGATAAATAGTTGCCTCTTTAAAAACCTAAAAAGGGCTTTGATTGCGAAGTTCAGTCAAAGGTCAGAGGTCATTTGATGAAAAACATGGTGAAGGAAAACAAACATTTTCAGAGGGATATATATGAGATTTTGCAGATGTTTAAAATTGACCATTAAACTTTCAAAAGTTTATGTAATTACCATATAATAGAAGAGAATAAATTTTAGTCATTCTGTCACATGAAAATATAACAAATTGGCAACAGCGCTTTGCATACATAGTAAAAGGCGCATTAAAAATCCCATTATTGTTATTTTTATTATTACTTATGCTAAATGGGTAAAAGTATTTTAAAAAATGTACAGTACCTAAGGACCAACAATGAACTTCATTTTGATACACCCTGTATAATACCATAAGACACTTGAATATGTCACCTCCTTGAATGTTTAGTGCAACAGCAGTGATATTGAGGTGAAAATATATTAATATCAAGACTGTCATGTCTGTCTGGGCTATCAGGCAATGTAATTTTAATAAGCAATATGCAAGTCAAGTGATCATGACATTGATATTGGTGATAGTAATGTCTATTTTGGAAGTGTTTTTGACACCTGTGACAAGTCATCTTGGCTGAAGGTAAATTTTTTTTGTAATTTTAGTTTTTAATTCAAATTGTTATTTGCATATTGAAGTATCTTTTACAAATTATTTTTCCAAAGTGTTGGCCGCCTATTTTACAGTCCTATTTTATTTTTTCTTTGTGCACATTAAAACAGATAGAATTATTTTTGTGTAAACTTCAAAAACTCTTGTAAGAGATCTTATATTTACTGAAAATAGCTGATATAGACCTATAAAAAATGTAGATCTATAAAAAAAAAAATGAAATAACATCCTAAGAGTGTTTAAAGTTGAACTTGTTTTTTTTAAATCATGGCTAATACCTTTTAATGATAATGAAATAGGTTGTTAATGATGATAGCTTAATGAAATGGAAGAAATGGAGTCAAAGCATATTTTTGTAGATTTTCCAAAAATAGTTTACACCCCAAACCAATCCTGAGTACTTGCCTGAAAATATATTGGTTCATGTAGTACCATTTAAAAGGTACCAATATTTCAGTCAGTATCTGACTCACACAGCTAGTGGATCATAATTCAACACAGTGTGGTGCTATGCCATTGACTAACTAAGTCACCTTATTAAAAAGCCGTAGGCAAGACAAACTCAGCAAGGTAAGTGTGTTGGTTGTTTTATGCATTCATTCCTTTGGATACCTTCACACAGGACACAACGGCACACATGCTGCATTCACCAAGCACAATCAAGCTTTTGTATCAGCTGTTTGAGTGTAAGCTTATTATTTTGCTACTGTGTGTATGCAGTCAATGCATTTTTTTTTTGATAACTAGTGTAATGTTGTGGTGATGTACTTGACACTATAATGTGTTATACCATATCTCTGGGAATTTACTGGATATAAAAGGATTTAAAACCTCTGGCTATATTTGATATTAGTGCACTTTACATTATTTGTTTGGATCTCTTTTCATTTTGGACCTATAATCATGATAATAATTAAGGTGAGGCTGTGATGCATGGTACCTGGATACATAACTGGTGAGTTCAAAATATTCATATTTTAAAGTACTCTTGTCTATTTTTTTGAAAATTTAAGATTATATTAATCTCTCAAGAATGAATTTTAAAATGCAAGTTTTTTACATCCAGTTTGCATATGCCTGTGAAGGAATTATAAGTATCAAATGATGACTTTAATTACCAATAAATTGTAAATTTGTCACTGGTTAGCATTATCTGTGTCCCCATAAAGATACATAAATACATTGTATATTAATGTGTTCCCTATAAAACCCATGCATTGTTTGTTAACAAAGTGATCTATAAGCTTACAAGGCTATTTCAGAAACTCCCAGTTTTTCATAAATGTCAACCAAATTTCTAACCGTTTGCAGTTTAAATTGCCAAGCCATTCTCTATCATAAAGGATATGCAGCTGCCCTGGAATCTTATAATTTGAAATATTGTCCATATATATTTCCTTTCCCTAGGTAAAATAGGGAAGCAAGCATTCAGTCTATCTTAAAATCTACACATCAAATTATATGGCTTGTGAATCAAAACATTAAAAGTCTAAAGTTGCTAGACCTAGCCTGAAGCACAAACATTTGATGGTGGTTTACACAAAAATGTTAAGGGAAATCAAGGCGTTTGTTTACATTCATGCATTGGTTGTTTTCTCCTCTTAACATTCATCAATTGGATACATCAGACTGTAAATTCCCAGGATGATTACTATGGAAAAGTTTTATTTAATAGCACTATAAAGGTGCTAGACCTAACCTGGAGAAAAAACATTTGATGTTGGTTTACACAGAAATGTTAAGGGAAATCAAGGTGTTTGTTTACATTCATGTATTGGCTGTTTCACTGTTATGCATTCATCAATTGGATCCATTTGACAGTAAATTCCCATGATGATTACTATGGAAATGTTTCTTTTTAGAGCCGTCTAAAGGTGCTAGACCTAACCTGGAGAAAAAACATTTGATGTTGGTTTACACAGAAATGTTAAGGGAAATCAAGACGTTTGTTTACATTCATGTATTGGCTGTTTCACTGTTATACGTTCATCAATTGTATCCATTTGATGATAAATTCCCAGAATAATTACCATGGAAATGTTTCATGTTAGAGTGCTATCAGTAAATGAATCAGTAATGAGAAAAGGCTTAGCTTTAGGACTTTAGATACCTGCAGAAAAAGGTGGACAATTGATAAATATAAATATACGTCTAATGTGTAGTGCAGTACTGCTTCACCCAAGTGTACATATCTCTACTTGTTCCTTTATCTGGCAAACTGGCATCATATGGCAATCCAGTTAACCTATAAACATCTGATAAGTGAGTAATGAAAAAGGAGAATGATTTATCCGATTTGAGTTTCTGAATTCATCCTGTTTTTAAAAGGAAGAAAGGTAATACTCGAATAATACTTTTAGAGAATCTGGGGACATGCTAGAAATACATGCAATAAACTGCTGCCTAGTCATTGTCATAGTCATTGTCATTTAATGAAATGTGTTCCCAAGTAGCTCGGGAGATTTCGTTATAAAATCTATTCTTGTGTATTACTTATAGCATAGTATATTGGATGTCAGAGATGCGAATTCTATTGCATTGATTGTCTGTTTTGTTATGTGTTGCTTTCATTAAATGTAGAATCAACAGATTTTTTTTTGCTGTCTGGTATTTAATTAAACAAAAACTGAAAGGCATTAATTTTATTGCTCGCTATGTTGGAATTTTTTCGTAAATGTAAATGTTTTAAAGCTGCACATGAATTTACAGATTAATAATGGTAAATGTTGTGAACTGATTGCAAGAAGCTTTATTCATCATTGCCATACCACAGTGAGTTTATTATATAATTGAACTGCTCCCATGTCCAGTCATAGAAAGGACCACCATACCTGTAACACACATTTTTAAGCTTTCATATGGCACAAATATATGTATAACAGGTAATTATTGGTTTGTTTTTAGTTTTATGGGTATTTTCATATATGTATTTCATAATTTTTGCTCCTTTCAACCATCAGGGAACACTGCGCCCTTTCCATCCTGTTTTCCACTACTTGACCTCATTTTACTGTTTATGTAAAAAAATACAAATATACTAGTTATTGGTGATATAGAACCTGCAGTTAATTTAATCCCACAAGAAGGAAACACGTTAGCTTGCAAGAAAATTGATATTTTCCAGGTTGGGATTAATTTAATCCCACAATAAGGAAACATGTTAGCTTGCAAGAAAACTGATATTTTCCAGGGATCGGGAATGGGACAGGGTTTATGCAGTCATTTACTAACATAATTTACTGTTTTGATTTTGCTTGATGACATAGCATCTTTTATCTTGCCTGATAGAGCATCCATGGTCACAATTCAGATTCCATTTTGTTCAGATTTATTCATAATATTGTCTCAACCTATTTGAGAATAGTCTGATAATGATCACATGTTTAAACATCATTATTTGAAGTGTTTAGAAATTCATAAGTGTGGAAATGCACTGTTTGCTCAGCATATGTTTGAACTGGTCAAAAATGTTTGCATATGATGTACTGCAATATAGCTGATCTTGGGGTGAGGGTATATAATTCTTTTTTATGGTTTCAGTACTTAATGCTCTGTAAAAAACAATTTGGAAGTGAATTCAAATTATAATAATAGGTAATGGTACAAATTTTCCAAATGTAATGTCGACAGGGCTTGAATTGCTATTTGAAGAGCTTTTAATTTCAGTACCACTCAGAAACAACTGCAAGCTATTCAAAGTACCATTGCCTTGACTAAAATAGAAAATCAAAAGTCATTGGTGTTGGGGGAACCCTTTTGATTGGATCTTATAATATTACTTTAACTAATTAGTGTCATTAGTCCATTGTGGCTGATCTCTTGTATCTCAATTAATCTAATGTTAGATGTTTTGTTTTCCATAAATATTCAAAATATAGGCCTAACTTGATTTCAAACATTTATGTCTCCTGTACATCAAAACTAGATTAATCAATTCTATGTTCTACTAAACTAAGCCAAATTCCCTGTGCATTAGTTGACCAAATTCAATATCCTCAAATACCTGACACCTTTTATATGTAAAAACAATGAAGTTTAATTTTAAAAATCTTCAAATGCAAAGAGGATTTGATTTCTTTAGTTTCCAATCATATAACATTGCATTCATATTTCATATGTTAACAACTTCACAGGTTTGTTCATGGCAAATGTGACTGATTGATGCAGATTGATTAAATATCTAGTACATAGATGTGCGGGGATAGGGTACACAAATATTGTAAACTTCAACTTAACACCAGAAAATGTATGTTAAGACTCATTGAAATTATTTATCTCCCAGCATGTAAGAGTTACCATACTGTACTTTTAATAGTTTGAGGCAGAATAGAGTAATTCTACTTATAGCTGTTGATTGGATACAAGGTTAATTAAATTAGACAATAATAACAATAAGCACCATCTTTTTTGAGGTCATCGTTTAAAATCAGCTTTAAAAAAAGCTTCCGAAGAAACGAACTGAGGCACAAAACAAACACCAATTATTTTAAACAATGACCGAATTAAAAGCTGGTGTCATTATGTGTGATTTTATAAAGAAATACTTTATTAAATTTATTCCTTACTTAAAGGTCTACTTATCCCTATAAGAGAATTTTGATCAGTCCAGGCATGACGATCATCACGTAATATTATAAACGCGCGCTTGTGTGGTGCATACGCGTGCGCTTGATTAGGTTTAAGATAAAGCGCATTCAGGCGCTAATGACATCACATACACAGGTCATGATAGGAAGTCATTGTTACCTGATAATGACTGCGCAGATGTTTGCGTAAAAGTATAAATAATCTTATTAGATTGGATCGCCCTATTACGCAGGTTATTTATTGGGTATAGAAAATTGCATTTTTGTTAATATCTTTGCGAGTGATAAGGGAGTATTATTTAATCTAACAATCTAACTTTTCACCTTCCAAAATCAGTACTTAGCAAATGAGTAACTCGCTAAACTGTGACCCAACCTAAATTCATTACCATAACCCGATCGTAACACTAAAAATACCCTTACCCTAACTCTAAACCCTGATCCTAAAATTTTTGATAAGACCTAAAGTATGCTTGGTCCCCATTTTGCACCATTAGTATTGGTGTACCCAGACCTTGTGTAATAATCTTCTTGATTTTACTTTAGTCAATTAATGTCATGAAGTTGTATATTAAAAGAGATGAAACATAGTTTCATCTCTGTTAATGAAATATCTTAACAGGGAAGAATATAACCCAACGTGACTAATGAATAATACATGGACATATAATCATATCACCGAGTTGAATATTTACATGTTGTTTCGTTAAAAGTTCAAAGATCTGATGTTCTGGTTTGTTACATGTGTTGAAAGCTACTTGTGATGGCGACAAAGATATTTGTTACAGAAAAGAGAGATATTAAAACCATAAAAGCCACAATGAGTTTCAAGGTGTGGAATAGTCAGAATGGATGTGATAATTTTGACTTGAATAAGGATGTAAATGGGAGTTGGGACCTCAAGATATTTTTGAGAAAGTCTGCCTTTAAATCCTAGTATGAAAAGTCAACATTCTTGCTTTATTTTGTCATAATGTTTGTGGTTTGTGAAAATGGAACAGAATCTTTATTTATTCAATTTATTCATATTATTTATGATTTCTGTATGTATGTTCTATTAACGTTCTTAATTTTGTGAATTCTGTATGTGAAGTGTGTCTTTTATACTCATAGAGCATTGTGCAATTAATATGGACTGAACTAAACAGTACAGGCTTATGTGATTCAAATGTTTTATGACTTAGTTCTCTTGGTCTTGTTACTTTTTGTTTTTAATAATCGTGATAACTACAGTGTTAATTCATCTATTTTTTATTTCTTGAGATTCAAAATATCCTTTTAATTCAAAGTAATCTTGGTTCCTATTATGGGCATGTGCTGAAATATTGGACATAATAGTGTGAGATTTGTATTTTTCTATTTCCTGATCCTAAACCAAAATATCCTTTCAAAAATGAAGATCACACATTGCCAATCCAATTGCAGCTTATCTCTGATATCTATCCTGACATCACATTTACCATACATATTTTTCTTAAGCTTAAGATCTGTTTTCTTTCATCAATTCAATTTTTATATCCTTCTAAGGATTAAGTTTCCTTTCCGTTCACATTTTGTATGAGGCTTTACCTCAAACTTAAATCATCACCTCAAATTTTAAGTATCCTGATCATAACAAAATATAGAGCTTAAGGCAAAAATGTAATTTTAGCAACATATTCATATTTTTCTTTATTCCTTATTTATAAAAGCATTTGCAAAGAAGTTTTATATATTTTGAATAATTTAGGAATCATTAGTAAAGCTTATAAACAATCATTATGTGAAAATCCAATAACTGATCTGTCCATGTATTTAATGGAAAAGATGTATTGACAAATCTAAAGCCTGTAAAATGTTAAAGTCTATAAGCCAGGCACATTCATACATAGCTCAAGAGATGGCATCCTTCGTTTCAAAAAGTGTGCATGTTGTCATAAATAATTCTTTAAAATTCTGCAGCCTTGTTTGTGTGTAAGTCTATGGAGAGAATGTTTTCAAATTATCTCTGTAAATTCTGTCACTCATAAAGATTCAATAGTATGAATGTGTCTGTGGGCAACTGGCTAACCACATTCACTCAATTAGAGATCAAGAAAGTGATGCTCTAAGAAGCTAAAAATGGTTTATATTTTGTAATTGATCTGTATCTGAAAATGAGTTGGTAGCCATCTTGGTAGACATGGTTGACAAATGTTTTTTTTTTGCAATTTGCCAAAAACTTATTTTTATGAAAAATATTTAAGTTTCAAAATTTTATGAATTAGCCTGTATAAGCTTGACAAGCAATGCAAATGTCAAACATTGTACTTTGATTTAAGCAAAAAGAATTAGATTAGTTTCACCAATTCAGATCAGTTTCATCAAGATCATTTTTGAGGGAAATCCTGCATCCTGCCTTTAAATCCATCTTCAGTATCACTCAGTACCAAGGCTGACTCTCATGCTACTTCCTCCGATTATCAATATGCTAACAGCAAATTAAACAGTAACAACATGTCGTCTAACCGAACAAGATGAACACAAAATCTATTTTTGAGTGGTACTAAGTAAAAGGAATCAACCATATAAAATTGCCTTCTCACGCTTGGTTCCGCTTTTGTCTTGAAAGCTTTAAGCTTTTTGATATTTGTTGTACTTAAGATATTTTGAATTGATGATAGAGAGATACAACCACAAAATCGCTGAAAGCTTTAGAATAGGAATGCTATGTTAAGAGAAAGATCCACCGTTACAATTAGCACCCAGCAGGCTTGAAAGTACGGATCCTTCCTTTATTCTTGTCTCTGATTGAAATGTTACAAGAAGTCAAATTGAAGACATATTGATACATACACAAAAAACAAATTCTTGCTTGCACTATTGATAAAAACTGTGATGTTGGGAATAAACCAAAATAAAACCAAAATAGAAGATTGTATGTTTGCTGTCAATAACTATTCTGGCATATGGGCAGGCAGAAAAACTAGTTCTTTATTTCATTTTTTTTTTATTGTTTAAAATAACACATGATAAAAAAATTCTTATGACAGAATCAAGAGGTGTTAATTTCAAGATCAATATGTGATCATGTACACAATATATTCTTTCCCTGATAGCAGACTATGCTTTTAAAATACCCTGGATTAGATAATACATATAAAACCTGAGACACCTTAGAGTATAATATACCCTACAGAGATACTGTTTCACTTTAAGGCCAAGAAAACAAAATTGTTTGTTTGCCCTATCATGAAAAAAATCAGTAGGGTCGGTTGGTCGATTTTTTTGTTTTTGTTTTTGTTATAATGTATAAAACAGAGTTGTAAGTCCCATGACTCAAATTCAACACACGCAACACGTCAAGACTTTCTGTTTTGTTTACATCCTGCCACGGGCCGTTTGGCGCAACGGCGACATGCACCGATACACATTCTAATGCCTTGTTATTATGAAGATCAAACAGTGTCAAAAACGTACCACTTAAATCAATGGATGATACCAAACTCCACACGATTTTGTTGCCTTCATGGGCTGACATACAAACAGCGTACAACGCAGGCTGCAAATTTTAACTGACTACAACTCGTCACCAATTAATACCAAAGAGCGCACACCACTAAATAACTTCCCCATTGAGTGTTGAGCGCACATCGCTAAATAACTTCCCCATTGAGTGTTGTGCGGCCCAACCCGGATCTTTTCCGCGTTTGTACAATCAATCCACGATATACAACGATTTTTAAAACATTTTTGCAGGTAAAATTGATGTGTTTGGGTTTCAAAAAACTAAAAATTGTATTAGATAAGTATAATTTCCTTGTAATATATTGTTTTTCTGCAAAAATACACATTTTTTTTAATGTTTATGAATGAAAAAAAAAAAAAAAAAAAAACGACTCACGATTTTCATGATTTTTCGGTCGGTCGCGATAGGGCAAACAAACAATTTTTTTTCTTGGCCTAAAGGTTTTGATCCTATTAAAACACAAACCAGAAAAGCCTCATCCTTTAACAGGATAGTTCAATGTCTTGTAGCGCTCTAATACCAGTGCTTAGTTTATATAAGGATTGAGTATATAACTGATGATTGATGATGCAGGAGTCAGTTCATATAGAAAGACAGATAAATGCTTTGGATGTGAACTTAGCCTGGGGAGATTCATCTAAAGAATGATTTGCTCAGACTCGCTTGTTCTAGTCAATCACTAGAAATAAAGTCATGATTGAAGCATTTACAATAGATCTTGTTCTGTTTAAAAGGAATTATAAAAGAGGCCTGACAATGTTAATCTTGTCCATATCAAAACCCATTTTGCTCCTTCCCCCAGTTTCATAGGAGAGAGCAGGTGATGGGGGAAAGTGACCAGTATCAGTGCTGACCAACATGTAAGCCTTTTTTCCTCCTCACTTGTAAAGATTTAATTAAGTGACCAAATATTGCTGGCATAGTTATTGAACCGGTAGCACTCACTGAATGACTCCAGTTAACAATATTTAAAGTAGTAACTAGGAGTGTGATGCTAGTCTATTCCTATTTTATTCCTTTATTCTTACCCGGGATGCAGAGACTCTGGTACAAAATTAAGAAATTCATTTTATTATGCCTTGTCCTCTGCTCACATGAGTCCCATTTCAAACAAAAAGGGATGTTTAGATGAGATTTGAGTAAGGAAATAGGATATTCTACTCCGCCTTTGAAGTACTCTTGTATGACAGAGGGTGAGAAGTCAGAATTGAAGCTGTTAGTTCCTGTGTGTTTCCTATACATTCAATTCTTGATGATGATGTTTAAAGCTCAAGTACCAACTGTTTACTAGATATGGACCTAAGTCACGAATAGGTATATCAAATAAGGTGGAGCCGTTTCAAGAAATCATTAAAATCATGACAAATGTCTTTATTTTTGATAGAAGTTGTCACCGAACCATAACACTTTTGGTATCATATTAAAGATAATTTATCCAGGTACTAAATAAAAAAAAAAATTAAAGCCAAAGGTTTAGCAATAGTGAAGTA
Organism: Ophiothrix spiculata; assembly: GCA_000969725.1. Lineage (NCBI taxonomy): Eukaryota > Metazoa > Echinodermata > Ophiuroidea > Amphilepidida > Ophiotrichidae > Ophiothrix > Ophiothrix spiculata. Next base: position 135,591 of record JXSR01S006272.1, read on the forward strand.
ATTGACTAAAATGTCGAGTGGGTCAAGGGTGGAGTCGGTGGGTGTGGCGCCGGTGGGGGTGGCGCCCATAGGATTACATGCAAAAGTGTACGAAAGTTATGATTTATAAACACATGTATTATTGAAAATAAAAATGCTGGGATCACAATTTTTTGAATATACTTCAATGAGGTATGTATGATGCTAAAGCATGTGTCGAATATTGACATGTCATCCAAATTTTGTTGTTTCTTAATGCCTTATATGTGGGTAATTTTCTCTATACATTACTGTACAAAACATGCATTTACACTCGAAAACTTTAAAACGACATATCTTTTGACCGAGTCGACGTAAATGGTAAAAGTTATACATTTTTCAAAAGAAAATTTGCCGAGGAATCCAATTATGTGATTAATTTTTAGGTAGTGTATGCATGAAAAAACTTTTGACCGATACATGTCCCAAAAATTAATGAGTTGTTTCATAGATTTTGACCATCCTCAATATTTCGACCACAATGAGATTGGTCATCAAACGAATTATTTTATGGAAGGCTATCATTACATCCTTCAAATAATGTTTGTGTCATCTGGATACACCTTTCCCCAACAAAATCTCATTGTGCCAAGTTGGTTGACCAAAATGCACTTTTATTTTATTTTGTACCCTGTATAATTTTTACCCATCCCTAAAAATTAGACTTTTTTAGGTAAAATTGAAATCCTCGGAAAGTAAGCTTTCCAGCAATATCTAACTTTGTAGGTTTTAAGTGTATATATTCAGAGTTACGATCCGTTGAATACAAATTGGCATGGTTTTACCAATGTATTTGTGTGAAACAAAAAATATGACCAGTTAATGACTTATGTCCATATTGACTAACACATTTTTGTATAAAACATGATGGAATGTCTTTTTTTTGTATATTAAGTATAGTATAGGATTATTCATTGTTAGCTAGAAAAATACCGTATCCACTCGTCCAATTCAACTACTCATTTTAGATCATGTTACAGTTGAGTGCTTTCATACTACCGTGCCAAAAATTGTTAAAATAATTTAAATAAAGTGTCGGTCATAGAGTATGACTATTTGTCAAACTTTTGGAAATAAAAATTTAATTCGAGCAAAGCATCTAATTAAATTCAATTTGTTGTGTGCGAGTTTACATTTTATATATTGTAGTGCTATCCCCAGGTAAA
>JXSR01S006274.1:8971-28026 GCA_000969725.1 Ophiothrix spiculata
AAACAAAATTATTTTTGATAAAATTGTTTCTCTTTTGATATGTATTAACTTATCTCCAAGAGCTTCATTTGATCTTTTATCTGGAAAATCCAGACTGAGGTACAAATTTAGGATTTAGAAAACACTGGATAGTCACACCACCGTCACATATAGATATATTGCAAATCAATTCGCTGTCAATTTGAGCGATTTCTGTGTACATTTTTGTACTTTTTTGGATTTTTCTACACTTTTAAGAAAGCTTAAAGCATTTCCATAAGTTTTTAATTCTAAGTGGAATCTAGGCTAGTCCCTTTTAATGCCCTGTGTCTGCTACATCTCTAACATTGCATGTTTAAAAATCGCCAAGCAGGGAGTTGGTCTGACATGTTTATCTGGAAAAAATACTAATGTTCCAAAACAGAAAAATGGTCAAATATGAACAATTTCAATTTAAATCTTTAAGGCAAGGACACAAATTATCACACAATTCCAAAAAATGTGTTATTTTTCAGGTAATCAAATCTGGTCACTGATCTGGGACTACTGTAAACACCAATATTTTCACGTGCAGTATTTTTTGTGCACGGCCAATTAAAAAAAATTAGCGCATTCGAACTCGAATACGACTAAAGACGACTTTTTGGCTCTGTCTGAACGGGATATTAATGTGGCATGAAAAATACCTCTTATACAATACAGTAACTTAGTCATGTTTTCTGTTTACAAACTGATAAGATTTACACAGCGGAATAACAATGTGTGCTGATTTTCTAAATTGCCTGGTGAAAACCAAATTGAATCAATCTCATGTTCTTATTGATGAAAAATTTTGGAGTTTATAGTGACAGAAGACGCAAGTTAAGTTTAATATGATCCATTTTGAGTATTATCCTTTTTGAAAGAATGGGCTGATTTTTTTATTCAACTTGGCAATTTCATATGGGTTTGGAAAGCAGGAGGTCCCCATTTTTTTTACCCCTCTCTTTTTGAAAGAAACTAGAAAACGGAAAAGTAAAGTACTCTCACCTTGTAAAAATACTAACCATTCATGATTTTTTTTCACATTTTGATGTTCGAATTAAATAAACTTCATATAGTGTCATTCAACTGTGAAATATGAATGTTCTCTAATCAAAGTATTCTAGAAAATGTTGTACTAATCATATTGCTCAATTTCCTGTGCTGTTTTGAAGGCATTGAACAACAATAAAGAGAATTTTTTCATTGTCTGCAAACAACAAAACTTGAACTAGTACTATGTCTTTGTCATCTTGTATGAAGGGGGGGGGGGGATATCTGATATTTGTGCCCAGATAACCATCCAAGTTTCGCAGGTTCTGAAGGTGACCCTATATTCAAATGGATACCTTCTCTGGGACCATGATACCTGTTATGAATACCCTATCTGAGACCCTAGACGTAAATATGATAAAATAATTATTAAAAGAAATCTAGTAAAATGTAGCTACACTATTTGAACAATTTTAAGGTTTCTAGGTATTTGAAGCACTTTTATTGGAAATTTAAGGCATCATAGTTATTAATTCAGTCATTCTTTGTTAGTTTTATACCCTATCAGAGACTTAAAAGCCAAATATGATACCCTGTGCTGTGAGACTTATAAAACTTGGTCGATTTTGATACCCTATATTGCAAGTCTCAAGACCTGTCCATGTTTTTTTGGTAACGCGCAGGGTTACCCGTTCAAAATACCCAGTTACCCCCTCCGCCCCGGGCCAGACTATTCAGAAGTATAATCTTTGTTCATGGCATGGTCTTTGTACCCATTTAAATACACTTTGCCTGGTTTTATGAATCGGCATATCAGAAAAGTTTGGTTAAACTTGAATCCAATCCAAAATCGTATCTAGCTTTGGGCAATTTCGGTAGATTTATAATGGAAAATATTTTTAAGTGTTTCATAAAAAATGGTAATCATTTTTATATCTTTAGAATGTTTCAAATATAAGTTACAGTAAATGTTGTGTCTATTGTGATTTATATTTTTAGAATAATCTTACTAGCCTAACATATGACCTAAATAAGTTCATCAAGGTGCAGTATTGTATATATTTGTAGAATTGTGCCATTCTTGAAAAAATGAATTGAGTATTGTCATTAAATGGGAAAATTTTGTCAAAAAGACACATTAACCTCATTCAATCAGCTCAGCTTACCATTGCTATATTTAGATCTCTATTCGTAGTTTTCGTACACATTTTTAATATCAAGCATATAGACATAAATTGCATATCAAAATGATCAAATTACTATATCGATTCTGTGCATAATATTATTTCCCTGCTAATATTGACTCGAACTTTGCATAGGCCAGCTGCTTGACAGTAAGTGACCACTCAGTGTTATTGTTGTCACAGCGTGATGCTAACAAGGAAGTGATCACTAAATAATAGCTGCTTGGCAAACGTTTGGTTGAAAAAAGACTACAAATTTAACTCGCTGGCTATTTTTGGATGTCAACCTGTGGAATTCAGCTGACATGTCTGTAGAGTGACAGCATATTGTGGGATAATTTATTTATATGGTGAATTGTGCTACTAGGAGTTTCAAATGAGGTTTGTATTTATTTTGTTCTATGAAATAAAGGCCTATAGGGTCAGTGTTCTTTTAGTATTTTGACTGTAGAAAGCAACACATACAGTATTTTCGAGTTTTACCGTTCGGGGGGGGGGGGGTGTTTGAAGCACAATGCTTGTTGCTATACTTTGATCAACACTAAATAGGCGGGAATTATGAGGCTTTTCTTCATTTGCAAGTAAACATAATCCCAGTTAGACGCGCGCCGTAGATACTGATGCGCGAGCCCCACGTGCAACGCGCGCTGCGTCTCCTGCAGTTATGCTGTGTCCAGCTACGCACGCGCTTATCTGTATGATTGTATCAATTCACGATGCCCGCCTATTTGGTGTTGATCAAAGTATACCCTTGTTCTTGTTTGTGTGGAAGTCAACTCGTTTACACACGACTTACTGTGTGTGATCAGTCTAATTCCAGTGCTTGTGAAACGCTGACAATTGCGAAAGCTTACACTAAACGATACAGTACGTAGGCAAACTTAGTAAATAAAAATAAAAATATTTTAGCTTGCACTTCAAGAAGAGAGTGTTGGATCAGTTGATCTATTGTAACATGGTTGTCTAATAATACAAAGCCAATGGCTTGGCTCGAACTTGCCCTGCTGGTCCAGCAATTGGAAAATGTCCCCCATTGGCATTGCAGCAAGCAAGTGAAGAGTGGAATTTTAATTAGAAAATTGGCACTTATCGAAGCTTACACATGGCTGTAAATTGTTGTATCCTTGTTATATATGAGGGCAACATCATATTCTTCTGTCTATTCAGATCAGCTCCATTGTATATGTGACGTGGTATGGCAAAATCAGGCTCATCTGCGCAGAGATGGAAATTGAATTTTTGTAAAAGTATAAGATATAGACTACCATTTCTGAAGCATTTTGTTTCATCTCAAATAACAATTCCTAGCCAAAGTTATGGAATTTGAATTTTTTAATTATTTAAAATGAGAAAAGGACAGCAAAATAAAACAAAATAATAAAGAAAACAAAAAGAGTTATTTGTTAAGTGACTATTGCTGATAGGGTCAAAAGACCTACAAAGTGGTGTATGTTTAGATAGGTGAGACATCGTGCTCTTCTTCCTTAATCATGACTAGGTTCCACTTTGGTTACAGCCCGCCCTTGCCGAAGGGTACCAATTAGACAACACATTTACTTTTAAACTCGGGGGTTGGGGGTACTCAGGTATATTAATGTACTCATGACTAGGTTCCACTTTGGTTACAGCCCACCCTTGCCGAAGGGTACCAATTAGACATGGCATTTTCTCTTAAAGTGATACTGGTGATTCCTATTTCCAGGTATTAATTGCTAGGTGAACACTAAAAATTTACTCTAACTAGAGATCCTCTATCTTGAAAATTGACTCACATAGAAAGAGTGAAGAAAAATAATAGGATAGTCTCAAGATCACTAGGGGATAGGCCTAAAGATTTTACTTTTGCCCGAATGAAAAAGCAGTCAATGTTTGTCTTATATACTGATTTTGTTTTGAGTGTCAATCGGTATATACGAAGTTGTAGCATTTTGACACTTTAGTATTACAATGCAATAATGTTTTGGCATAAAGATAACAGATATAGTTAAGCCCCTATTTAGTTGATGAGTTATCCCAAAGAGTAGTCAGATCAGTTTTAAAAGGGAACATGGTTATCTTTACCCCGAGGATTTGTTTTAGTAAAAGTACACACTTATATACAGTTTACAGTTTTTTTACAGTTTAGTATGACCAAAAGGCCAAATTTATTGATATACACCCAACATATGAAGAGCTTGATTCCAAAACCTCTTACGTCCATTTTTATGGAATTTGAGTTTGAACCTGAAACATATAGTGCTTGACCGTACCTTCCAAGCAATGATAACGATTTGTTGCAAAACCGCCTATAATCTGTTGAAAATGTCAATCAAAAATTGACTTTGTTTCCAAAACCTCTTACATACAAAATAGTATTGTGACAAAACCTCTTATGTCCATGCCTGTTGTTGTTATTGGACCATAACTAATGAATCGTTTGGGGGAACTACAATTATCATTTCCCGCATCATTTAAATTAGACAAGTACTGCATGTAACTACATACTTGACAGCATGCATTGTGCTTTTATAATGTATCCAATACACTGGTCAATTAGTACCCCCTGATCTTGGCACACTGCATTTCATCATCGTGGAGATAGCAGTAATATACCCTGGTCGCATAACTAATGAATCGCTTGATTGGGGTGGGGTGAAAACGGGGTGGGGGATGGGGAGGGTTCGTATATCAGCCAGATTCATAAGCCAAATGTACGAAGGAAAACTTACAAACTATGCTGAAACCGTTAAATCACATTGTTTTATAATCAAGTAAGGAAAGGAAACCGTATGTAATGGGGTGTTGGGGAGAGGGTAATGGAGTAGGAGAGGGAGGGGAAGGGTTATGACATAGAATCCTTTGCCAAGTTATTTACAACCTATCATAAGCCTGTGAACATGCCGCAATTTGCGTGAACCACTCTGTTGCTATTGCATTTTGTGCACTTTCTGGACGGTTTTAGCTGCATGAGCATACCTTTAAATGGTGGGGATGGGGTGGGTGGGTGGTGGAAAGGGTGGATTTTGGGATTTAAAGGTGTTACTACATAGATGTGACTGTTTTAGTTAATAAATTACATCATTTTACACTGAAAATATGATCTTAATTTCTGAAATTGATTTATTTTGTTTGTTGTCCATTGATTAGTTATTGAGTTCGGTGACAAAACCTCTTACATCCATTTTTTTGAAATATTGTAATTAGTTTTAAAAATAATTGTCATTAGTCTGATTTCTGTAAACATAATATTGTAAACAAATACATCATTATACTTAATTTGCATGCAAACTTGATTCAAAATAACAACGTAAAAATGTCATAATAAACTTTCCTTGTTTTCTCAGTTTAACAAAAATGGATGTAAGAGGTTTTGGAAACAAGCTCTTCATATATGTGACCCATCATATCGAAAGGTACCTTAAGGGTCCCAAAATGAAAATTGATTTGTTGGTCTCATTTGAAAGATTATATTTTAAGCTTTAAAATGACACCTTGCTTTTGGTTATTGGATGTTGGATTGCAGAGTTACATCCAAATTGGTAAAATGCATCGGGCTGATTCAGAAAACTGTAGTACTGAGAAAATCGAGTTTGAAATTTCTGAACTGGTAAAACTTGAATGGAGAAAGGATTTTTATCTCTATTTTTAATACATTTATGTTATGTTTTAGATGTTGGAACCTGATTAATATGATAGAATACACTTCAAAGGTAATGTTTCTGATGAAATTAGAAATTCGACCTTGAACGTGATTTTTGGCTATACCCAGCTTCAATGGCCTGTATCTCGTAATTTGCTATGGCGGTATTAAGGTACCTTTCGATATGACGGGTCACATACATCATATATTGATTAACATAGGTTATAAGTTACCGGAATCATGAGGTATGTGTTACTTATTTTTATATGTGGCTGTCCAACCCATATGAGCCGTAAATGCCAGAAACTTCATTTTGCGCTACAGGTGAAAATACATGTCAAGGTCGTAATTTGCCATATATATATATATAAGGCTCCTTATATCAAAAATTTGTTCATTAAAATATAACCCTAACAGAACAAAATCTCACTAAATCTCACTTTAGAAAATGCGGTTAGTCCAGATATGTCGCAGACGTGGGTTATATGCAGGGACCATATCCCTGCCCTGCAGCGTCTCCGCGGTGGCTTGATACGGGTATGACATCTTGGGAAAACGGGAGGTCCCTGGTTTGAATCCTGGTGAAAATACTGCGCACTGCATTTTTCACCACCATTCCTTTTTCGAGGAAATAGGCTACAATCGAGGAAAGTTAAATGATCAGTTAGGGTTAATATCAATTAATATGTGCTAAATTGACAGTTGCCAACAGTTTCACAAACTTATAGATTAAATTTAGAAAGATTAAATCTTTGAATAAAAAAACTTGTTAGCTCACTGTGGAATCGCTTAATTTGCAAAATTTTAATGGATTAATTTTCAGAATCAAATTGATTATACAGTATAAGATTCTTGAAAGTTTATATTTGATAGGATCAAATATATCATTTGTTGTGGATGACAAATTTGTGTTAATTAGGGCATAATTGATCTAAAGCTGGTAGAAATCCAATCAGCTTCAGTCATCTGTCCTGAGTGGTCTGGTTCAATGCCAGACTCAAAATGGGACACAAAAAGCAAAGAGCGGAAATAATTGCAATATTGGATTTAACTCAAACCATGCTTGTATTGTTTATGTTCACATATGTTACATTGTTCACATTGTTAACATTGACTTTGCAGGTTAAACTGTGGGTGGAAGCCCGGGGGAGGGGGCTACTTAGTACAAATGGTGCTGTAAATTCGGGTAGCAAAATCAGGCTCTCTGGTTATTCTATTGGTCCCTTTTCTTTTCAAAATGTGGTATTTTGATGGGTTTATTTGTGCCAAATGGAGCAAATTAGAGCATTTCTTGATAAAATTTCAAGAAAATTTGTTGCCAATATAGCCAAAGTTTAGGACAAAAATTGTGTTTTTAAAATAAATTTGACTCAAAATTTCAGAGATTTGGTATATGTATGGGTCCTTTTTTCTTGAAAATGGGTATTTGGATGGGTGACTTTTTTAAATTTTACAGAGACACATCCCTAACCTAACCAAATTTGTCTACCCCCTGGGACCTGGGATGGAAGAGGGGTGGGGGGCAGTCTGGTTTTTTTTGAGATTTCTACTCAATCTGTGGAATACTTCATAATTCCCAAAATGATTGTTTTGATGTGTGGTAATTCTGAATGCAGCTTGTGAAACACACTCTAAACATTAGCCAACTTCACCGAGTACTTACCAAATATCCAACATTTAAGGGTACCGATTCATGACTCACTATATCTGTCTTCAGGTGAAAATGGTAAGCTTATTGGGGACTTGACACCATTGTTTGGTGGGTGAATTTGACCATAATCTTGGCATAGATGGCTTTTTTATCACCATGCACCAGTTGATTTTGTTCTCAATTCATTACATATTTCCTGTCTGATTGAGCTGGCTAATAGTTCCAGACTTCCCCTTGCACTGATCAAGTTTATTGACGCTCCACTCCAGTGATTTCCTTTGGAACAATAATATCATTCGATCTGCAGTTCTTGAGCCAAGGAATGTATATAGTTCATAGTTACTACTGTTTGGAAATGGATATACATTTTTCAGCAACTTTGAATCTTGAAAATGATATGAAATTTTGAGCTTATTTTCTGGACTTCAATATTGTATAGCCTACATCATATATTGATTAACATACGTCATACATTACCAGAATCATGAGGTATGTGTTACTTATTTTTATATGTGGCTGTCCAGCCCATATGATCCGTAAATGCCAGAAACTTCATTTTGCGCTACAGGTAAAAATACATGTCAAGGTCGTAATTTGCCGAAATTGATTTTTTTACAGATTCACAATCCTTGTGCTTACTACAAAATACCAGCAACGTTTCATTTCAAGAAAATGATAGGAAATATAAAATAAATCTGCATATTTTTCAGACAATAAACATAAAATTTAGGGCTTACTGATCTTTTTAAAGATCAGTAAGCCCTAAAACGCGTTTAAATCTGAGTTATACTTTTTACACCCTTACAAACTTTGACGCATCATAACTTGGCTTCTAGAAATTGAGTGAAGTTCATTGAGGTGTCATTTTAAACCATGGTCTTTGCAAATATTTAAAAAAGTGAAAATGACAAGAGGTGGCATTTACGGCTGGTTTGGGATAACGGTCACATTATATTATATGTCTTATAGTGATAATATATGTATAATGAAGCAATTTAGCATTTTATAGCATTGAACAAAGATAACAGCAACAAAACATACCTAAATAATACATAAATCAGTTCTTTAGAAATAAAAATGTCTTTGTTGTTTAAAAAGAAAGAGAGACTGATGATGCTGTTTGGATGCTACCCGGGATGCTACAAGAGCAGTGGATCCCAAAGATCCAGAGAGCAGTGGATCCCATAACTCCAGAGAGCATTGGATCCCAAAGCTCCAAAAGCCTTGACACCAACTTGTCATTTTGTGTGAGATGCTATCAACTCGGTTGCATCATAGGAGCATACTCTATAAATCTTGAAGTATGCAACAAACAGCCGATTAACACACACAAACCAATATGAGCGTATACGGGGAAATAAAGTAGTCAGTATTTTCCAAACAAAAACATGTACTAAATCTCGCTGAATTTTCAAATAAACTTATTTTCAGGGTTTGTCCATGTGTTAGCAACATATAGCCTGTTTCTACTCAAGTATGCTTACCCGGGTAATGCCGATTAAGTTTAAGAAACCCGGGTAAGTCATCCAGTAGAAACGCAAAATAATCGGTTTATTCAAAATCCATGTAAGACAATTACCCGTGTATTGTACCCACCTCTGGAGGTGGTTATTGCCATTTAAATAACATGTCGCAATCCAGTAGAAACGGTACCGGTTATGAGAATTCGATTATCACAATGCATCGCCGCGCAAAAAGGTCAATCAACCCGTACTTTCCGTACATCCAGTGTACACGGTATTTCATCAAATGAAACCAAAAATAATCCGATTCTGTCGTGAGTATAAACAGAGCGGTGTAAGTGCGACACGGTATTCTCACTCGGTAACATGATCGATTTATATTTTACATTTGAGTCGAAACAGGCTAAAAATTAGTCACAATAATACCAGAATTATGAATGATTTATGTACAAAAATATTAATATGCAGTAATTTGGTCTTTATAATCAATCCTAATCAATCATTGCTAGTCTCTTACACAATACAAAACCACCAATTCACAATGTTGTAGAATACAAGTGATGTGCTATGGATCTCGTAACAGAGTCTGATTGCTTGTTGCATACTTCAAGATTTATAGGGTATAAACATCTAAGGGTATAAACATCTACTGTCGTCTAGTCCATCCAGATGGGCTCTCAGCAAATGCAAAGATTGAGGGAGGGCAAAGCCTGACCAGCGTGGTCCATCAAGATGGACTACTCTCTTCATGAGTGTGATGCAATTGAAGATCGGCACCCTAGTATCATGGAACTTGTAAATGAAAAACTTGAAACAATACATCATGGTCTTCATTTATTTTTAAAAATAATGTTTCTCGTCCCACTAGCCTCTTAATTTTTTTAAAAATTTTTCAAATTTCTTTTTATTTTTTATATCATGACTCATTTCACAAGAGTTTTGTGATCATTGGGGGCCTAACCCTCAAGATATCATTTTGCATGGCAGAACACAATGCATATGGTGCTAAATATGATTGAGAAGTTTTCTAATATTTTTTTTTTTCAAAGTAAAAAGGTCCTTGTCCTTGTAGTTTTTAAAAAACTCAGATGAGAAACATGTTTTTATTTACTTGGCCAAAATACTACCAATATTGGTACATCCTGATCAAAACTATGATCAAAATTAGATCATATGATGACTGACTTTCTTAATCAAGTAAATTGAATCATAGACACTGATTGAATTGTTTACAAAATTGACAGCTTATTAAATATTTATTTCTAAAAATAATTTTCAGATGTTTCTGCAATTAGAAAATCTGCTGGCAAAGTAATTAAAGAAAGTGCAAACATAGACCATCTATATGGTGCAAATGGCAAAATGATTATGACATGTTAACATGAGGCAGCATGCCAGGAGTCTCCAGAGAGGTGTCCTTATAATACCTTGTCATCATTAATAATGACAACAAATTGGATTAGGGCAGTGTGTTGGCTTTGACCATGAATGAGTGGAGGTCAGGGATAACTGGACAACACTGCTTTGTTGCTGCTAGCTGTCCCCATATGGTGGATATGCAGGCTTAGTGTCAGTTTGACCATGGGTTGACAGATGGTACTTACAGGGGGCTGAAGGAGGGGGGCTACTTGAGTATGGTTGGGATGTATGACTATGAGCATAGACCCTATTAGGTCTATGCTATGAGTGTGCCTTGAATATTAATTATCCAAAACTCACTGCTATTGCTTGTCATATGGGTTCCTGGAGCTTATCAATTTTGTCTGGACATACAGTTTTCATGGAGAAAGGCTCAGCTTGATGGTCCAAAGGTCCGGCTTGATAAAGTCCTAAGGTAATTTTGGGACCAATTGGCAAAATTGTCAGGAGAGTTTAATCAAGGTCATCGGAGACCATCTTAGACTATTTCAAAGTCATGGTAATAACATTGTTAATTTTTTACCCTTGCATGTACTATGCCCCACTACAACAGTAATGGGAGGATGGACCGTGGCTGGACATATGCTTCAGTAAAATTTACCATTCAGCATTTTAATATAGGCCCAGGCCCTACTATGAAACATAAACGACCATGAATTTGTGAGCAAGTTAAATTGAGTGAGTCTCCTCGAACATCTGTATTGAGTACCCCACCCCACCATACATAGCCAGGGTATACAGAAACAGAAGATGTCTCTGTAATTTGAACAAGTCTTGGTGTAAATTAAGGTCAGTGCTTCCAGACTGTCACACATCTCACATGCTCAGTTTCTTGGAGGAATTGGTATAGGGGTGATGTGTCTGAAGGAGTCTTGGATGTGAATAGCTGATGTGTGTCACTGGAGTTCATTTGTGAATAAAAAGATGATACTTTGGCCATGCAGGTCTTATCTAGCATTCTATAGAAGACATCAGTTTTGATCAAAAGTTTATGTTTCTGCATTGGAGCTGTAGGCGTATTATTCAATATGGGGATCGGCTTGCAATCTCAGCTAACAAGAGCAAAACCTGCCCACATGGCCCGCAGAGGTTCAGAGAGGTAACTGATACATTGCATAACTTTTATGTAAACATTTTATTTGTTATTGTAAAGTGGTAGCTGCAATTCCACATAGGTATGAAAAGTTATGAATTTTTTTTTGAATCAAGGTAAGATGTGATAGGATAATAAGAACTAATATAGAAGGGACTAGAACTTTGTTATCAGGAATTCTAGCAGCTTTTGCATGATGCTCTGTACAGATTTGTAATGTGAAATTGTACACATTAATCCAACAGAGATAAAATTATTGAAGGTTTTTTAAGGGGGGAAAGCACGTTACTCAGTTTTACGTTTTTTGCAAGTTTATTTTGTACCATAACTTTTTAATAAAAAGCCTAAAGTTAATAAAAGTATACATTTACAGAAAGGAATTCACTTTTTTCCATTTTGGGTCATTTTTTGACCTTATTTGGCATGAAATTCAACAATTTTGTCAAAATCCTCAGAAATAAAAATGTTGCAACATCTGAATGGGCGTTTAAAATAAAAATTCCCATTCTGAAGTCATTTAAAAATATATATTATTTTTAGCTTGGTTGGAAGCCCAAATGGCCAAAAAAACCTCCCCCTACATGCCGTTTCAATAAAATGGTGAAGCCTTCTCGCTCATTGTCATCCATCAAGTTGTTACATGAAAATGTTTGTAGCATCTTTTTTCCAAGTGCCTCTGTGTTTAAATTAAGTCATGCATTTATTAGATAAATTTAATTTAATGCAGATTGTGGACATTTCGTAAAAGACAAACCTATTTTTTCTGCAACATCCACAATGGAAACACTATTGGCCAGTTAGATGGAAATGAAGAATCCTAATTATAATAATCTGGGGTGAATGAATGATCAGTATTGTTTCAAAACATATGTCATATATCTGTTCTGCATTGCACATATAACATTGTGTTGTTCTTACTCATTAGAGTATGAAATCCAAATCACATTGCTGAGGTCTTTACCTCAATGGATCAGTGACCCTATTCATCAATCCATAATTAGACAGAAACAATAGAGACGTGGAATTAAAACAAGAATTATTTGTGATCTTTGAACCAAATTGTCAAAAACAAAGGCTGTAATTGTACAGGTCAGGTGAAGATGTGTTATTTTCAATTTCTAAAGACAACATATTTGTGCCAAGTATTCATGGAATAGCTTAGTTTAATCATAGATCGTAGAATACGATCTATGGTACAATTAAGTAATTTATTTGAACTTTCAGGTGTGCATATCAATGAATGAAATGGATTAATTTTAATCTGTCCAACTTGAGGGAGGGACCAAACATGGATTGTATTCTTGTGTTTGTATAAAATTGCAAGTGACATGATTAACCCTAACACTTTTGACCACCTCTGAAATGATTGATCTCCTCAGAAATTTTGAAGTCAAATAACACAGATTTTCACCTTGATTCAAACCCGGGACCTCTCTCTTCCCAATCCGATTATCACTATGTCAAGCCACTGAGCAGGCGCTGCCATGGCAGCGATGTCGTGGTCATAGCTAACTCGGGTCTATGACGTATTTGGACTTAGGCGAATTTCGTAACTTTTTTTTTGTCTTTATGAGGTTTTTTAATCACCTGTTACTTGGAGCTGGTGGGGGAGAGAAGGCAAAATATGTGAAATAGGCCAGCACACGACTCAAACCAGATTTCAGGACTTTAATCAAAGGACTTAAAAAACAACAGACAGCAGAAAAAAAGTGCAGGAACAAAACCCACTTAATTAAGACAATGAGGAAGAGACCTGACATGATGCAAGTCGTGCCTTGACCTTTACAATGTTTTACCACCAGCTCCCTTCTTCATCATATACAATAAGACACAATCCAAATAGGTGATGTTTTATAGAAAGTGAACAAACCCACCCACAAAACACTCCCCCCAACCACACCACCCACCCTCCCCTAACCCCACACACAGAAACAAAGACACCACAAATAGTTACAAAGTCCCACATTAGCTATAGAATTATATAAATAAAAAAATATTTAATGAAAAAAATTTAAAGAAAAATAAAGTAAATGAATATGTAAATAAATATTTAAAAAAAATTAGGAAGCAAGGTCAAAAGAAAATTTTTTCAAATGTTTACTCAATTTGCCCTTACTTTCGGCAATCTTGTACTCAGAATTAATTTTAATCTTAATCAAATTTTTATAAGCAACAAAGGATGGGGAGGTGTTCTGAAATTTGCATCTATGGATATAAAACTTTAAATGTAAAATTAAAAAATTAATAGTATTAGCATGCTCAGATTCCTCTGCCTCCAAACCAAACATTTTCTGATAATTAGAAAAATCAAAAGTATCACCCGTTTTATTTTGGATGAAAGAGACCAGACTATCCCACAAGGGAGAAATCTTTTCACATTCACAAAACATATGCACCAGGGTCTCATCAACTTTTTCACAAAAATAACAAAATGGAGAATCCCTTCTACCAATTTTAGCAAGAAACTTATTAGTGCAAATTGCTTTGTGGAAAATCTTGAAATAAAATGCTCTCAGTTGTGTTTCAATACTACATTTAAAATTATTGTCATGAATAATACTCCAATCAACATCACCTTCCACATTCAAAGCATCATACCAAAATATCTCTGTATCAATTGGACTATCCTTCACTCTGAAAATATTGTAAGAAAACCTTGTAATTTTTCCATTCTCAAAAAGGCTAGCAACGATCATATCAAATAAATTCTCCTGAATATCTCTTGTGTTATTAAAACCAGTCCATTGAAATACCATTCATTAAATAAAAATATTTTCTTCTGTCCTTTATTGAAATTTCAAACTCAATTACAAGATCCTCAAAAGTTTTCACAAAGTTGCGACCTCTGTTCAAATCATCCAATCTATGAATGCCTTTATCAAACCAGTCTTGATAAAAGAAATATTTCTTGGTCTTGAGGCGAACCTTTCGATTCCACCAGATCAAATCCTGAAGATGGTCATTATCATAACCAAGATTTTTTTTCATCTGGTCCCTATATCTATACCAGACACGAAGAGATTCTGCCAACTGAGTATTTTTCAACATATTCAAGACACAATCAGGAGCATCTGCCTTCCACAAAACCAACTTTGTGGAATGGGATATTGTGAGATTCAGTGGGGTTAGGGTTAATGTTATCTTGCAATACCAATGACAGTGACAAAATAAACACATTCCTTCATTTTTGAAAGAGGTATCAAACAGAAGCATTGTGTGAAGGTCATGATAGAAATCGATCCCATGGTCTCCAGCCTTTGTTCATACAGTAGTGCTTGGATGTACAGTGGTTGTCTAATCATAGACCCTCCTAAGGTCTTTAGATGGTCAAATCCTCCTGTATAACTTGCAGATCAGAGAAATATAGTTTATTTCCCTTATGTTTTGCATAAACAAAATTTCGTGTTTGGAATCACTTGCTGTTACATTGTTGTAGGCCTACATACTTGTATGATTTGAATGTAGAGGTAGTTTTTTGTTTGGTTAGTGTTGTTACCTGATGAAGAGGGGTCTACAAGCTTCAAAAGCTAGTAGGCCTATGTGGCTGAAATGACACACTTCCACATACTTTGATTTGCTATATTAAGGGTGCTCTGGCAAAATGAGCGGAAGATCACAAATTTCAAAATTGAGTTTATGACATATTTTAGTTTTCTTAAATCTCAGCTTTCGAGTGATATATATTATGTCACACTTTCTTTCTCCATTCTCTATTTTAATAAAGATCGAATACAAGGCAGTCCACTGAAAATCTGGCAGGTAAAATTAGCTGCAAATCGAATGTAACGTTACTAATTACTATAGAGAATGATAGCAAAAAGTTATCAATTAAGCGTGAATAATTGCACTTTCCAGCATAACTGACCTTCAAAACTTGGGATGTAGTTAAACACTTATGCATAAAGACGTTTTATGTAAAAAATGAAATTTAACATTTTCACCATATTTTTACTTTAGAGACCATTTATTCAAAATCTTGATTCACGACTTTACGTTCATTTTGCCTGAGCAACCCACACATATACTTCATAATACTGTATGTCTCATGACTTTGTCAGTTGAAACTTGAAGGTACAGCTTTTTCAAAAAAATGGAAGTACAACAATTACCCACAAAAAGTGTTCTGCAACTTGTAACAATAAACCTTGAAATTTAGCTTTTTTTGGACGCCTGGGGCTACAGATTACACCATTAATCTGCACTAACTCTGTAATGTGTAGAAGTTAATAGGTCTGACCCTACATTTTCTTTCTTGACAATAGTTCATGGGTGTTATATTTATCAAGGTAAGAAAATAAAAGTAATTGAAATTCTTCAACAAGTTAACAGTCAAAAATTCAATTCAGGTCTGTTTTTTATGTTTTGAAAGGTGTGACTTACTGAAAAAAAAAGTGCTTATAGGTTCAATGAAGTGTAGCAAGTTTGCTGCAATTTCCATGATTACTTCGAGTGGTCTGGATCAGAGAATGCTCACAAGCTAACTATACCTTGGGTTGTCATGTGCTAACCACAGGTTTCTGAGATTTAATGAATCAAACGAAAGCTTATTGCTTTTGAACACAGTTTATTTCGCTTTGCATCAATACAATGTAATGAAGTGTGTGTAAAACCCAGCGGTTGTTTCATTTTTGTTTCAACTTTCGTTTCTTTGGATATCGTGGGTATCATTATACATTGGTTACCTATGATTTAGCGATTGGTTTCATGTTTCATGTATCAATGTTCTAGTTCAGATGCCATCTAACAGAGAAATCGTTGATGCATTTAATGCTTCGCTCAGTACAATAGGGAGAATGAGGTAAGAGGCTGTTTGGGATCAAGGAATCTCAGATGGGGAATTGATACTAATTGTCATCATCAGAGCTCAGTTGCAGTACTCACAGATTTGTTCTAGAACAAGCTTTCTAGTCAGATTATAGATCGCATAGATCAGAGCACATGTACCGTAATAATACCCAATACATTTTATTACATGTGCAGACTTTGTCCATGTATCCAGTCATCTATTGCAACTTGCACTGACCTAGCAGAGATGCCAGTTTTCCTGTTTTAACTGGATTTCAGGGTTTTTTTAACTCCAAATTTATGCGTTTTTTATATATTTTCAGCCCTTTTTCAGCTATATGTTTAGTTCAGGGGTACAAGAGTACCTCTTTGCTTGTAGACCGATTCAAAATATTAAATATTAAGGTAACTTCCTAACTTTTTCTTATTTTGCAGCCATTTTTAGAATTTAAGGCCCTTATCTCAATATTGTGATTATTTTTAGAATTTTAGGCCCTTATCTAAATATTGAGATATTTTCCTTTTCCGTATGTTTAAATCAAGTTTCTTGTTTTTCTTTTACGTCAGGCCTCGCTAACCTCTGTGAAGTTGTTCTGAAGGACATGCAAGAATAATAGCTTGATCACCCAACATATTAGCAACAATCATGACAAAGTAATTTTCATAGGAACTGTCCCGGAATAAAATAGTGGTCAAAATTCATTCCATAATTTTTGAATTGTAATGGTCTTATTTCCTTGTTATCATTTAACCAGCGTTTTCCCGACTCACTGTTTTTTTCTTTCAGAACCAATGTGATTGAATATCAGGTGGAAGCCAATGTTCTCTACTTCCTTGTTATTATCTAACCATCATTTTCCTGACTTTTTATTTTCAGAACAAATGTGATCATCATCGAAATATCGGGTAAGAGCCGACAGAACAGTGTGTGTAGCAGCAGCAGCCCGAGTCCTAGTAGTCCCACTATGGGTGACAGTATGCCTGTCATAGAAGACTTCAACCCAGCAACAACCTTTGAATGTCATTCACACTGGAAGGACTCCTTCTACAATCTACATGACTATTATAAAGATGAGCAACTCTGTGATGTCACTCTGGCAGTTGGAAATAAGAATATTCTGTGCCACAGACTTGTCCTGTCGTGCTGTAGTCCATACTTCAAAGCCATGCTGACATCAAATATGAAAGAAAGCCGACAGGAATGTATCACAATAAAGGACATTGACGAGCAAGCTTTAGAAGCTTTGATCGGATTTATGTATACATCGAAAATCTTACTAACTATTGATACAGTGCAAAAACTTTTATATGCATCATCAGTACTACAGGTTGAAGTTGTGGCAGAAGCTTGCTGCGAATTCATGAAAAATCACCTTCATATTTCCAATTGCCTTGATGTACGTGCCTTTGCTGAGCTTCATGGACGGTTTGAGCTTGTGAAAGCTGCAGATAAATTCACAAGGGACAATTTCTTAGAGGTTGTTGAGCAAGATGAGTTTAGAACGATTAGTTATCAGCACCTTGCTGCCATTGTGGAGTCTTCGGATTTAGCAGTTGATAGAGAATCACAGGTGTATGAAACGGTGCTGAAATGGGTCAAGATGGATGCTAATAATAGGGAGCAGTATCTGCCCAAACTGGTTTCTAAGGTAAGATGCCTGGGGGGGAGGCCTTGAAGAAAAAAGTGGTACGCATGCTCGTTAAAAAAACGTCTAAAAAGGGTCGTCTTTTGCCCCATTGGCGTCGTCGACGTCTTGAGAAAAAGGGATGCCTTTTCAGGGTATTTTTGACATTAAGGGTCGTCTTTTTACAATATCTTCTACTTTAGGGTCATTTTTATTATATCATCATATATTTTATCATATCTTCTACTTTAGTGTCATTTTTTGCCAGTTATTCTAAAATTCCAAGAAATAACTACAGAAAAGGCTTCCAATGTATAATTATTCATGGTTTTTATGGCAGAAAATAGTGCATTTTTACGCAGTCAATGGTCCATTTCAGTGTGTTACGCCATTTATTGGTCAAATGCCCATTACGACATTTAAGGGTCAATTTTAGTATATTAAGACATCGCGACATTAAGGGGTATGATTTTGAATATTTTACTACATTAAGGGTTTGAATTTGCTGTACATGATTTCGATATTTAGGGTCCGAGTTTGAGGTGCTCTGATGAGTATGCGTACCACTTTTTTAAGATGACATAAATTGTGACTGTGTTCATCCCAAATGCAGCCTCTTGTTGGTTTCACTTTTTTAAATATTTGCAAAGGACAAGTTATAAAGATTAAAATGACACCTCAATGAACTTCACTCGCTTTAGAAGTCAAGTTATGGTCTGTTAAAGGTTGAAAGGGAGTAAAATTTAGAACTGAGATAAATGCATTCAAAGATCAGTAAGCCATTATTTTCTGTTGATTGTATTCAAAATATAGGCCTACATATATATTTCATATTTCTTGAATTTCATGGAACTTTGCTGGTGTTTTTCTTGATAAGCACCTCAAACCATATGCTCTAACACTGGAATCAGGAAACACAACATTAAGTTCATAATGGTTAGACAGAATTAAGGTAAACGAGGGTGTGGTCAAACTTCTTAATTGATATAATTAGTCAAATACAAAATACTACTCATTAAAAACAGCTGATTCTGCGACAAATTGCTATGTATTTTTAGCAAATTATACCGATTAGATTGTTACCATTAAATTCATTAGTGAATCTACATGGATTGTGGATCTATGGACTAAGGACATGTAAATTGAAATATTCCATTCAAAAGCAGTTGCAGATACGCAAGCCAGGTCAGGATGTAAAAGCTATAAAAAAAAACAAGAAGGGG
>JXSR01S006274.1:36453-48675 GCA_000969725.1 Ophiothrix spiculata
CATCAGTTTCCCCTGGGTTAACTTGGTATTTTAGGTTATGCTACAATGCAAATATTATTTAGAATCTGACATGAAAACATGCACCAGGGAGAACTGTCATTTCAAACTTTATACATTGATGTGTGGAAAAGAAGATATCAGGACCTTCCCTTCATGCCTTGCTTCCAATGGGACTTTTTAACAGGTTTTCTGAAATGCAACTTTCAGATGAGGTCTACTAATTTTATTATGTTTCATCCCCTATATCCTCTCATCAAACTCTGCACAAAAATCCCATTGGAAGCAAGGCATGATGGGAAGATCCTGATGTCTTGTTTTAATGTGTGGCATCATATATTTCCGCAAACTTTCCAGAGCAAAGTTGATACAGTCTTGATGAAAAAGAATAGTACGAAAACTGAAATCACCACTTCAAATTGACGGTAAAATTGATGCAAACTGAGCCGATTAATTCAGAGCTGTGTAAACTCATAGTCTGCCTAGCTCTCTCTATATAAGGGGGTTTAAGGTGGCAGTAACCTGTTTGAAATTTTAAGGATATCCCTCTATCTAAATGTTGCTGATTTGCAGTCATTTCTGAACGCATTGTTGGGAGCAAGATAAAAAAACACGACAATGACTTAAAGTCAGGTACCGCTATGCAAAAATAAGACATGGCATTCACCCTTGGCATGTACCCCCCCCCCATGTGCCTCTTCATATTACCGTATCAATTTCATGGCCAAAATCACTATATCCCAGACCTATTTTACTGGATCAATACTGGAATTGTGTAATTCGTACAACCTTTTAGTTTTACAGAAATGATTATTTAATGCCCTGATATTGACCCACCGAAAATTTAACATAACTGTTTTTTGGACAAGTATCAGTTACAGAAACCTGGCTCCAGCTCTTGCATCTCCTTAAATTTAATAGAAGAAACTTGCACAGTTTTCACACATTCTGATTCAATGTTATTTTGTTTTGAACTTGAAATGTTATGCTGATTGAAGTAAATAATCCATCTAATAAGGACTGCAACATGCAGCTTGGTTTCACATGATCAATCAAACTTGAGGGAAACACTAAAAGGCTTATTTGCCACTTAGTTTAACCCTGTCTTAACAATACAGCTAAACCTGACAGGAATCCCCAATAACTTTATTTCATGCCACCTATTTTTGTAATTGCCTAAATATTGGCAAGCATGTTTTAACCCTTTCAATCCCATAGAATGCCTGAGCATTTCAAGGAGCTTAGGGGCGCACCATTTGATTTTCAGGGGGGGCATGGAAGTTGGGGTCGAGTCAAGTTTTTTTTTTAGCCGCCGAAGCGGCGACATTTCATTTTTTTGGCGCCTTCGGCAGCAAAGTTTTTTTTATTGCATTTTTTATGTTTTTCCTTTACCTCGAAGTAGTTGAGGTCAGTTTTTTTTTTTCCCCATCTTGGGTCAAGATTTTTTTTTTCACCACCTTCGGTGGCGAAGTTTTTTTTTTCCAAAAAACTTCCATGAGAATCAAATGGTGCGCCCCTTACGAGAGAACGCTTAGATGTTCAAATTTCAGTGTATATTAATTCAGTATGGGCTGTATACCACTGTATAGCAATTCAGGACCGAAAGGGTTAATGGAAAGAATAAATTGCCCTATTTCTTTCTTAAAGGTGCATTGGACAAAATTTCAAAATTGAGATAAGCTAAAAATTAGAATTTTATTCTGTTATTAAACAAAACCAGAAGAGACTTATGGGATCCCCGTGGATATGAGGCTATTCTCTTAATGTGTGTACTGATGCTATATCAAGAAAGAGGCAACTATTTGTTTGTAAAACATTCCTTTCACATTGTAGATTGTTGATAAATCAAAAGAAAGTCTCAACTCTATGGGGCCGTATTTATCATTGTCAACAATAATAATTAGAAATAAATGAATATCTAAATAATTTGAAGTACAGGGTTTTGAATTTGACAATGAAACTTTGCATGCTGTCATTATTATCGCAAATACTTCAAATAATGCAAAAATCTCAAAATGTTGGGCAACTTGGGGGAAAATTGGGGATGATGCTGAACTTGTTTAATGACCCTTTAATATCTATTAGCCTCCATCACTCATCCCCAGCACTCATCTCTTTATATTTGATTATACAGAACCAACCCAGAATATTGTAAGAAGAGTATAAAATCGTTTAATATAAAATATGAAAAAGTTTACACAATTTTGACTGACCATCTTGATCTATTCAACAGGTGTGTTGTTTGTTGTCGGTGGGCGTGGTGTAACAGGGGATCCCTTTAAGAGTATAGAGTGCTACGATATACGCAACGATAGATGGTTTAGAGTTATGGAGATGAGTACGAAGAGAAGGCATGTTGGAGTTATGGCGATCAATGGTAAGAGATTAGAAATGAATTTCCAGTAAGATGTGGGGTTCTGTTTGTAGTTGGTGGGCGTGGTGTAACAGGGGATCCCTTCAAGAGGAATAGAGTGCTACGATATACGCAACGATAGATGGTTTAGAGTTATGGAGATGAGTACGAAGAGAAGGCATGTTGGAGTTATGGCGATCAATGGTAAGAGAATCAGAAATGAATTTCCAGTAAGATAGGGGGTTCTGTTTGTAGTTGGTGCGTGGTGTCAGGGGGGATCCCTTCAAGAGTATAGAGTGCTACGAGATACGCAACGATAGATGGTTTAGAGTTATGGAGATGAGTACGCAGAGAAGGCGCATGTTGGAGTTATGGCAAACAATGGTAAGAGAAATGAAATGAATTTCCAGTAAAGGTGGGGGTTCTGTTTGTTTCGGGCTGTCAATATTGCTCAATTTAGTGTATACCATGTCTGGTACTCTCTGAATCAAACTAAAATCCCAGTGAAAATACATGGGTCCGTGGGAGGGGAGATCACCCAGTGGGCACAAGCAAATTTATAAACGTTGAAACAACGTTGATAGTAAACCGTTTATAAACTAAACCTAAATTCAACCAGAATTCAACCATTTCAAGTCAAAGAGAAAGAAGGTTTATATAAAACGTTGATTCAATGTTTAATCAATGTTGATACTAAACCACCTCTGAAAAGGTTTAGAATTGGTTGATGTTAAACGTTGAATCAACGTTTAATAAACGTTGATACTAAACGGTTTAGATTTTCAAAAAAGTGTTACGAAATCAACCAGAATTAAACCATTTATCAACATTGAAAAATGGTTTAGAAGGTTTAGGCTAAACGTTGATTCAACGTTGATAAGTTGATTTGTGCCCACTGGGCAGTGGAAGGGGAGATCAGGGGAACGATACTAGTTCTACCTTTCGAGAGCATTGTATTAGCTTGTCAAGGTTGCTTTTCACTTGTTCATGGGCTTTCTGCCATAGTCATTTCCTACTTCTGCATTTACACAAAGATCAAAATATAAAAACAACAACAGCTGATCGATCTGGAGCCAATCAAGGTGAAGTGCGTAAATGCAACTAAGGCATTGCGTGTCGCATAAACGCAGAGGTAGGGAATCACTAGGGGAATAAAATGTCTGTATCTCTCAGCATCCTGGATGCCAATTATAAATTGTCCCAACAATATTTCTAATTTGTGTAAAAAGTGTTATTTTGAAATGATTTATCACATGATTTTCTAATGATTATCATGTGATGATTTGGTTCAGGAAATAAGAACGTTATAAAATTGTTTAGAACAATTAAGGAAACCAGATTTCAACCTGTGATTTCAATTGGTTTCCTTTTTGTAAGCTCAAAAAATGTTGAAAGCTATGTGTGTTTCCAGCAAAGCACCCTAATTATATAGGCCACTGTGACTGATCAAGTACTGTTTTCAAAATTTTCAACTATGGTTACTTTTCACAAACAATTGGCGATACCCAGTCTTTACACGTGCTACACATAGTGCGCTTTAACTTTTGACTGTGTTTCTGTAGACGTCGAGCGATGTTGCAGTGATGAAATCACAGCACTCTGAACGCACCCAGAGCACCATTACGCTCTTCTTACCTATAGATCAGAAACATTAGGGGTGCAGTCACACCTCCTACACTACTATGCTTCAAATCTGATGTAAGCCTATGTAATTTTAACAAATTTTCAAAATCATTACTTTACCATCTTAAAAATAACTTTAGGCTTATAGCCAAAAGAAGACATCAGGACCTTCCCATCATGCCTTTCTTCCAATAGGATTTTTGTACAAGTTTTAATGAGAGGGTTTAGGGATGAAACATAGCACAATCATCAGACCTCATCCCAATTTTGCATTTCAGATATGTTTCATCCCTAAACCCTCTCATCACAACCCATAAAAAAATCCCATTTGAAGCAAGGCATGATGGGAAGGTCCTGATGTCTTCATTTCTTATAGCCAAAGATAAGCTAAGAAAACCTCTAAATGAATTAAACTTATTTTCATAAGGGTCCAAGATCTATTGGTTTTGAACTGAATATGACAAATCAGTTGCTATCAAAATGTCAGTGCTTTGGAGCTCGGCTTTTGAGTGATCACCTGTGATTCAGAAATCATCTATCAATGGACAGGTGGAAATGGATAATTTTTCACAAATTAAGTCATATTTTCTTGAAATGAAAACCTGTTTCACATCTCAAGAAAATTTGCAGAAATTGATGGAGTTCAAGGTTACTTCTTTCCACCTTTTCGCTCCATGACGAGTTTAAAGCAAAAATTATAGTGTGCCTCGGATCTGATCATTGCCAGTGCTACTTATTGCTAACTGAGGTCATTCACTAATAGTTTTAATGATATAAATATATTTTGATGGTATATTTTGGAGTTCAATGACCTAAGTTTATGTGCCTGATATTGTGTTAATTACAGATAAAGTGTATGCAGTAGGAGGGCATGATGGCAAAGAGCATCTGGATACAATGGAAATGTTTGATACTAAGACTAACAGATGGAAAACCTTAGCATCGATGGAAAGAAAAAGGTATGCATTATGTCCAAGAGGTGAAAAAATGGTATGCTTTTATACCTCCCCCTCCCCCCTCCGGCTTGCCCTCTATTGCCCACACATAATTTTGACAACTTACAAAAAGGTTTTACTCTACAAGGTGTACTTATTTTGAAATTACTGAAAAAAAGATTTAATTTTTTTTGTAAAATCTAGCTTTAGATTTTTGTTTTGGGTATCATTGAAAGGCAACTTGCAAACAATTAACTCTTAAAGCGATACTATAAGATTTTGATCAAAAATGGTTTATAGTAAAAACATCATAAAATTGAGGAATGTGACTAATGTGACTATCTAAAAGCGTTTTTGAGGAGTATTTTGTGAAAAAATTGTTTTACCACCAAAAAATGGATAAAAAACACATGCATGCTTTCCTATACTAACACATGAGGAATTAAATTCGGGATCCCGAATTTAATTCAACAAATAGCCATTACAGAAAAAGTAAACATCTATGAGCCAAATCGTTTGGAGGGTATTCATATTTACCAAAAACAAGCCCATTAAGCCCAAAAAAATCAAAAGTCATGGGTGGCAGGGGGCGCTTCATTTTTAACACTTTATAGTATTGCTTTAATGTGAAAAAAAAAACATATAGAAATATTCATCCATTTCCATTATACCTAAAGTTTCTTTGTAGAAATAAAGACCCTAGAAAAGAAAAGGTTGAACCTTTAGTTTATCATGTCATATTGACAATGAATTGTCAAAAAGTTTAAAAAGAAGTTTTTCTGCCCGCCCACCCGCACATATGTTAGAATAGTAGTGAGGACAATCAAACAGTTGTTTTATTTTTTTGCTTAATCCAGTGAATGATGGATTCTGATGTGAGCTTTATTAGCTGTAATGTCTCCCAGCTGAGTTGTCTGAGATATTATGCATAATCCATATGACTGTCACATGTGTGTTTTATGCTGAGTTGATGGGTCCCTACTGAATTGATAATATAGGATAATTTGTAATGTGTTTGCAATTGGTGTTGGAGGGATATTTGAAAGGTTTTTTTTTGTTAATATAAAAAAGCATGCTTTTGTTGAGACAATTAGGCCACATAAAAAAATAAAGTTGTTTCTCGTCTCCTCCCTACTCACTTTTTGGTGCCGCACCACTTATTTTTTTTTTTTTGGGGGGGGGGGGCAAAAATGCTAAAAAGGTGTTCAAAATGCAGCTAAATCGTTAAAATATCAAGACCCCGCTTTCCTCTTTAATTGTTGTTATTTTTAACAACGGAACTATCTAACTATATCACATCGAGTTAAAAGGCAGCAACTGAATGTGCAGTCAGCATCTACCAAGGGTAAATCTGGATTGTTCAGGCCCTCCCCAACCTTAAAAAAAAACCTCCCTCCTCACATTTTTAGAAACCTTTGGACGAGAAACAACTAATTATTTTTATTTTTATGCGGCCTTATGTGATACAGCACCAATCGTCATGTGAGTGCAAGAATGTCGTATCTACAATGGCTGTTATGTTATATTTATTTAACACAATCACTAGAATGCAAAAAAATCCTCTCCCATATGTCAGTGGCTTTTGAAATGGTTCTTCAGGTGACAATGTTATCTGAAGAGCCCAGTTCAAAAGCTACTGACTCGAGACACTTTATACAGTAGTATGTTATACAAACTTATGACATGTGGCAGCTATTACAGATATAACTTTATTGCACACACATGGTAGCTTGATAACATCCTATGAAGCTGGGAGTGATATTTTATCATGATATTGCACTGTGATTTTTTAGTTTTAATATTAATAAATTTGTGGAATTATGGTAAACATTTATTTATAACAATATATAGTTTCTCTTGTGTCTTTGTCAGGTCTATATGCTTCAAATGTTTAATCTTCTTATTTTGAGACAAAAAGATTTTGTAGTGATTAATATCATGTCTGCCTTAAAGGGGAAATCCTTATTACAGATGTTGATTGTCTCTCTCTCTCTCTCTCTTTTTTTCTCCGATGGCAGACGTGGTGTTGCTGTAGCCCATTTAGGTCGCAGACACGGTACTTCAGAGGCCCATTTAGGTGGTCCCCTGTACGCTATTGGTGGTTTGGATGATACCATGTGTTATAGCGATGTAGAAAGATATGACCCAGTGACTGATTCTTGGAGCCAAGCTGAAGCCATGAACACACCTAGGGGTGGGGTGGCTGTAGCCTGTCTCAATGACCACATCTATGCAGGTGAGATGGAGCCACATTTTATCTAAATACATATACTCAAAAATCCAAGTACATAGCCAAGGTTGAAGCATATGGGAGTCAGTGGTGTATATTTGATCATGACACTAGTTTTATGCCAAGATTACATTATGCTGCATTGTCCTTACAGATTTACTTTTTTTTTACTAAATTGTGACGCGATCACGGGGAATGATCGCTTGTCGGCAACCACATGTTACTGGTTTTATAATGTTAGTCACACAGTCATTACCAGCCTCTGATCAATTGTCCATTGTGCACATGTCCTTGAGTAAAAGTCCATTGAATAAATCAATAACAATCCATTAAACAAATTCAGACCTCAAGATGAACACACTTCATTGTGCCCATGTCATTGAGTATTAAACCCATTGAATAAATCAATACTAGCCCATTTAGCTCACCAGAACAAAATTGCATAAAACCAGTAACATGTGGTTGCCGACAAGTGACTCATTCCCCCTGATTGCGTCATAATTCAAGTTTACTTTCTGGAAATTAAAAAATTAGAAGCATTTTATAGTGCTGCAATGTGTTGGTATTAAAGTCCATGTTAAAAATGTGTATCATTTGGCATCAGTTACCATTAGGCTGACGTCATTTCTCAAATTCAATGTTACTGCATTACTGCACCGTCAGTTGTCAATGTGCATGTATTTCAAGGTTCAAGGTTCTTTATTATTTCCATACATATATTACAAGAAACAAAACAGAACAAAAATATATGGACAGGAGGAATGGCTGGGAGATCAATAAGGCTTGTAAATACTGTAAAGCATGAAAATTTCGCTAGCATTTTAATTTCGCTAGTATCACAATTCGCTAAATTAAGATGCCACTAAAATAATTGTTCACATAGCATTGAATAGCAAGATGATTCAAATTAGTGAAATTGAAATGCACTCAAAAAGTGAGTGTTTCCAAATTCGCTAAATTTTAATGCCGTGAAATTAAAGTGCTTTACAGTAGTCCACCCAAATACAAGCAATTACACTTTGAATTTGATATGAATAAATATTATTATTATTATAACAAATCAATAGCTAAAATTAATAACCAACAATGTGACAATATTACAGGAAAGAAAAAACATTAAAGCACCAACACAACAAGACAGTGGACAGACGCGCTCAAAATTAATCATAGTTTTGTATGAGAATATTTTTGAGTGTGTTTCAAAATGTTTTACAGTTTTGCATAAAATGTGTATTTCAGGTCTGAAGCAGCTTCAACGCGTTATAATAACTAAACCTGATAGTCCAAAATTACCCAACATCATTATAGGCCTTCAATATGGTGGCAAACATTAGAATCTGCCTTTAATTTGCAGTTATACTACAGGAATTATTTCACTATTAATAGTCTAGACTGATGGAAACAGTTACTTGGTACTTCCTGTGTCCAGAAATGATTCCTGCCCAATATAATAAAATAATAATATCATGTGAAAGATAGTGAAACAAGGAAGTCAACAAATATTACAAATTACCATAATTTAATCAGATTTTTATACTATTCCAAAAGCAGCAGTGGTATTAGATTGACAAAATGTGGGAGAAAGCAGACTAGGGGCAAATAAAACAACAGGGGGGGGGGGCAACAATTTGCAAACTAAAATGTCCCAAGCACATACATTTCACAAAATATATTGGCATTTTACATTTTATTTATTAAAATATAAGGGAATTTTAATGTGAAATTTGTACCAGTGATTGGAAGTTGGGGAGGAACAATTATTGAACTCACCCTCCAATCCCACCCCAAACCCCAACCTGATTTCTTACTATAGTTTGTGTGTGTATTTGAGCATAGACTCAAACACTACAACCTTAAAAATGGTACACTAGTTTTTGAAGCAGCTTTGCAGGATTTCTCATGATAAGCATCTGACATCCCATCTTTAAAATGAATAAGGCAATTTTGTTTGTATTTTAAAGAAAAATGTTCTGTTTGTATTTTTCAGTTGGAGGCAATGATGGCTCAACTACTCTAGCCGGTTGTGAACGTTACGATCCACATCTCAATAAGTGGACAAAGGTATCACCCATGAAAACCAGAAGAGCAGGGGCTGGTTTAGCAGCCATCAATGGATTTCTGTTTGTCATTGGTAAGTAGACAAAGATATCCCTTTGAAGACTAGAAGAGCAGGGGCTGGTTTAGCAGCCATCAATGGATATCTGTATGTCATTTGTAAGAAGGAGCTGGTTTAGTAGCCATCAGTGGATATCTGTATGTCATTAGTAAGTAGACAAAGATATCGCCTTTGAAGTCTAGAAGAGCAGGGGCTGGTTTAGCAGCCATCAATGGATATCTGTATGTCATTGGTAAGAAGGAGCTGGTTTAGTAGCCATCAGTGGATTTCTGTTTGTCATTAGTAAGTAGACAAAGATATCGCCTTTGAAGTCTAGAAGAGCAGGGACTGGTTTAGTAGCCATCAATGGATATCTGTATGTCATTGGTAAGAAGGAGTTGTTATCATAATTGTTCCTCATTTAACAGCGTATAAAGTTTATACCTTTGACAGAACAGAATATATGCACCCCTTGATGTATATGCCATGCATTCTATCCATCGCAACATGTTCCACTCTCATTTGATCTTTATTTAACTTTCTTTGTGTGAAATCCCCAAGCAAAATTCTTAATAATTGTATGTGATGGAATAGTACCAATATAAGTGTAGACCTGCAGTACTAAACTGCTTTAAAACTACAGATCTATATTACTATTGAAATCATTAAATTTCCTACAAATCCAATTTGTGTGGTATGTATACCGAGAGCATGAGGGATTACGCAACATCAACGAAAATGGGTTTGCGCATGTTGATTGGCAGTTTGACATCACGTCCATGTGAAAACATCAAATTTCCATACTGCGGATGCTGATACGCTTGTTTTTAATGCGCATTGGTTGCATTCCCATATCCTTCAAATTTCACTATTTGTAGGAAATTTAATAATTTCAATAATAGATATGAATATTGTGAGTTAATGGTAAATTTATGCAACAGATGCATGGAGATATGTATGTATGTGTGCTATGTAATGATAATATCATTCACAAAATGTATAAATTTATGTAACTCACTGAGCTTCATTGAGTTTAATAGTCTCACACCTGTATATCTCACGCTCCACAAGTCAGTGACCCCTTTTTCACTTCAATATACACTCATTAATGTTGGAATAAATTGATATGATATGATTGATATGAATGCTGCTTTCATACTTGTGTAGATTTGCAGCTTTTTCGCTGCGTGACGTATATTCCGCTTCCGGTTGTAGTAGTGGCAAAGCTACATGTCGCTGAGATATTGATATCGGCAAAATTTTGTCGCACGACAAGATTTTCCGAGTTGAAATGAATTCAACTTTCAGAGCGACATGAAGTGGCAAATCGACAAAACTGCAAAGCTACAAAAGTGTGAAACGAACCAAGCGACAGAGTTGCAAAGCTACAAAGCTGCAAAGTATGAAAGCAGCATAACTCTTTTTACAGTGTCAAATGTCTAAATTTTAGCAAACAAAGTGTGCATTTCCAAAATACCATAACATTGCAGCTGAAGTTGCATTCTTTTTCCAAAAAATTAAGAAATTTGCACTGAATGACCCATATGTTTTAAGAATTAAGACCACAAATGATCATAATTTTTGTAGCATTCACCCAATGACTCTTTGCTAAACCTTATTTTACTGAATGTCAACTATTTTCTGTTCCTGGGTGTCACCCTCTCATTGGATATCCCATAGCAGGGGGGATCTTGCACTGACTCTTACTAATGCTATGTTTATGTAGATCCATAGTGACACATTTTCCTAAATTAACATGAATGTGGGAACCTGTTACCAAAGCAAGCAGTAGTTCCCTCACCTTTAACAACTGCAGCCTGGGTTCGATCCCCAAGTACAGCTGAGGTTGAATGTGAATTTGGTTGTTGATCCATACGCAGTGTGTTACATCTGAGCACCTTGGGTTTCCTCCCGGGGGGGGGGGGGGGGGGGTGGTACTTAGATTTGGATGTGCGGCTGAAAGCTCAAAACCCATAACCATATTTAAGGGTCATTTTGGCTAAAAATTTACCAATTATTAGGGAGTTTCATTCAAAAAGGGGCCCATGTTTCGCATGCAACGA
Organism: Ophiothrix spiculata; assembly: GCA_000969725.1. Lineage (NCBI taxonomy): Eukaryota > Metazoa > Echinodermata > Ophiuroidea > Amphilepidida > Ophiotrichidae > Ophiothrix > Ophiothrix spiculata. Next base: position 47,750 of record JXSR01S006274.1, read on the forward strand.
ATTGTCGTATTGTACGGGATTTATTATATACTTCGATGAAACAGCGGATGGTTTCCATCATTTTGATCGGGCATTTTGATCCTGGATTTGCAGGAATATTTGCACCTAAGACATTGGAGGAGAATATGGACCCATGTTTAAGCCAGTATCTAAAAATTGGGGCCATGTTTAGGGATTTTCCAGCATAAAACCATACCCCATGTTTAGGGTTTCTTTCAAAAAAGCAACCAATTCCAGCGGCACATCCCCATATGCCTATTTCGTGAGTACCCCCTGGGGTTTCCTCCTGGATCTGAAATCAAACAAAAATTCTTTCGACTTTTCTGTCAGTCGCAGTCTGGAGGCATCCCTCAAATTTATACATTTGCATTATTGGGATTGGCCAGGCTTTCCACTAAAATGAAATAAATTTAAAAAAAAATAACTATAATCCTTTTTAATTTTTCTTCCATTTCTGTCACAGGTGGTTTTGATGACAGCTCACCATTAAGTACAGTTGAGAGATATGATCCTAACACAGACAAGTGGACTTTCATGGAGTCCATGTCGACCTGTCGCGGTGGTGTCGGTGTGTCAGTACTATGGGGCGAGATATTTGCTATAGGCGGACATAACGGCTCTAATTATCTGACCTCAGCTGAATGCTATGATGTCTATACCAACAGGTTAGTAGTGCAAATCTCGTTCCATGTCAACCTGTCGCGGTGGGATCGGTGTGTCAGTTCTATGGGGCAAGATATTTGCTATGGGTGGCCATAATGAATCCAATTATCTGACCTTGGCTGAATACTATGATGTCTATACCAACTGCAGGCTTGCCAACTAGTACGATTTTATCGTATTTGTTACGATTTTTACGTTTTTAGTCGGCAAAAAATCGTATTGGTACGATTTTTGCATTTCTGACAATAAAAAGAACAGAAAAA
>JXSR01S006275.1:29814-55449 GCA_000969725.1 Ophiothrix spiculata
AAGTTAAGTTTAGTTCTTGTTCATTTCTTCAATTCTTTAAGGTGACTTTCATGTACATTTATTACAAAAAACAAATTAAAAAAAAAAAATGACCTACCGACCCGACCATTATGGACAAACAAACAATATTTTTGTTTTGGCCTAACAGTGTTAAACCTCTTAACGTTTTTGAGGTCAAAATTTGATGACCCTGCCACTAAGCATTAGCTAAAATGAATTAAATCATCACTGGATGATTGTTATTCAAAATGATGTACTTTTCCAAGTTCTATGGTTATTGAAAACAGATCATATCTTTGACCAAAATGCTGAGATAATGATGACATTACCCTGAATGTTTTTGAATCATATTGTCAATAAATATTTTAAATTATTTTGATTTTTTTTAACAACACGACTCAAGCTTGTATCTTGTTAGTATGAAACAAAGGTTGTGTGCTTTTTTTTTTATATAAATTAGCATTTTTTTTTTGCCTTGAGTTCAGTTTTAATGTATTTCTTTGGTACTCTGAATTAGTTTGAGTTTGAATATTATATTTAAAGGAACAAGAATTTCTTATTAACATGCAATCTTGGTAGAGATATTTTCCAAGGTTTTTTTTCAAAAATTGGATAGTTGACAATCTAAAATATACCCGAGATATTTGCATACCTTTCAACATACGAGGGTCATTCAAAAAGTTCTACCTGTTGTATCATAACTTTTGTTCTATTATAAAGGTAGCTACTTGAAAATTGACACAAATAAAGCTAACGATGTCACCTACACATGGTGTAACAATCATACCAATATCTTATCTAGATTTTTGTAGGCTACCTGAAAACCACAGTAAGTTTCGGTACACCGGAAATGGTGAAGTATCTAATTGCATTACATCTGAAATTATGTGTGCAGCTTATGTATGAACAACCATCTGTATACCCAAATCTATGTAAGTTGCAGAATAAATTTGATATGAAAGTGTCACTAACAGTCCAAAAAATCATTTGTCATTGATAAAGTAAACTCGTTACTGAAAGAAATTACCCAGAATCCTAATATTTCAAAGGATGCCTTGTACCCTCTCAGGTTACGAATCTGTAGCATGACTTTTCCAAGTGCGTTTTTATGTAAAAAGCAACAGTTAAAGCTACTACACCACATTTTTCAGTCAAAAAATTGAATTTTGTTCCCCTTTGTATCTACCATGAAAACATTTTAAAAAATAAAGCTTCATAATGCCATCATTTTGCATCTTGTTTTATTAAGGTCAATTTTTACGTAAACTGTGTTTTTGGTGATTTTAATATTATTGCTGGAGGGCTATTTGTTCCTATTAATATTATGCTTGTGAATGACCATTATTTGCAGTTTGGGTCAGCTTTTTTAATCATCCCGCAAAATTGTATGTTCATTCTTATGTTTTATAAAAGAATTACTGTAAAGCAACACTATATGGCTATATTATGGCCTTTTCAATTCACTGTACTTAAGCCACTTTTTAAAATGTTGCACATATTTTGCCGTTTCCGGTGTACCGGAACCCTCTGTGGTTTTCAAGACACCTACAGAAATTTGGATTCGACATTGATATGATTGTTGCACCATGTGTAGGTAACATTCTAAACTATATTTTTGCCAATTTTCAAGTAGTTACCTTTATTAGAACAAAAGTTATGATACAACAGGTAGAAGTTTTTGAATGACCCTCGTATGTTTATGTTCTGTTGGAAATTGATATTTTCCCAATAAATTTCTGTGTTTTGTTTTGCTAAACTTGTTTATATATTTTACATAGTATGATTCGGGATTATTTTGTATCATTTGTATTGTTTGAGTAAATTTTTCTGATATTTGATTGGATTTGAATTAAGAAGTTATGGCCGTACAATATTATTTTAACTTTATATTCAACAAAAATAACACTTGGGTAAAGAAACTTGTTATAAAAATATTGTTCAACGACAAGTCTCCTATTTCAAAAATATGTTTGACATATTTGCACATGGTTTGTCCCCAGACTGAGCTGATATCATCCAAACCAGTCCAAGAATTGCGCAATCGCTTTGCAAGTTTGCTAGAGCCAGCCATGAATACATCGGACCCATCCAACCCGTCACCCATGCCACTGAGTACCGGACAGAACCTGGTAGCTGCTTGCCATGCAGTGTTTCTACAACTCCTGGGACCCGTTATGAAGTTTGTGAGCGAGATGGAAGGACTGCCGGTGCCGCAAGAATGGCGCAGAGTTGACGTGATTCAGGATGCCAAAGGACTCAAGGTAACTTTTATGTGTAGCACCTTGCAATTAGCTTCTGATGAGCAAGGGTTGACCTTTGGTTTTCCCTTGTGAAACAAATTTGTCAAGCATGTAAGGTGATGTAACCAAGTCTGTAACTTTTGTGTAGCATCTTGGCAAAATGAGGCCAAAAAAAAAATTGTTTGGTTGCCCTCCACCGACTGACCCTATTTTTCAGCCCGACCCAAACTTTTTTTTATTGATTTTTTTTTCCTAAAAAATATGCAAAACTTACCGAAAACAACAAAGAAAAAAGTTATATTTTTGCTTTTTTTCGATATTCAACCCTCAAAATGTTTAGGATGTCCCAAATCACTACAAGAAGTATTTGATTGTTTTGATTTGGATGTCGCGGGGGAAGTTCTAGCAGTCCGTGGAAGAGTATTATTATTTTTTTTTTTTTTAATACACCGACCGACCGACCCTCTCTGAAAAAAGCTGTGGAGGGCAACCAAAGAATTGGGGTTTTTTTTGCCGCATGGGCTGCCTAAACATGTAAGCTGTTTTAAGTCCATGACTTGTCACAATTAAAAAATGTCTTGAACTTAAGTAAATGTACATCTCTTATACATGTTGGAAAGATGAGGTAGTTAAGAAATGGATTATGTTGCCTTAATAACCATTCACCTAAATACCATGGACCGTTAAAATAACAAGATACATTACTAGATATACACCACAAGAACAACCAAATGTGTGGTGCTCTGGCAAAATGAGCAGAAAGTAGCGATTGAATATTTTGAATAAATGGCTGCTAAAGTATAAATATGGTAAAAATATCAAATTTCGTTTTTTAACATAAAAGGGATCAATACGTAAGTGTTAAACGATACATTGCGTTCTGAAGGTCAATTACGCTGGGAAGTGCAATTATTCACAGGTAATTGATCGCGTTTTGCTATCTCACTCTATAGTAATCAGTAACTTTATAATCGATTTGGGACAATATTTTACTGCCAGATTTTGAGTGGACTGTCATGTTTTTCTATCTCTAAATGAATATTGTAGAAAGAAAGTATGACATATTATATATCATTCGAAAGGTGAGATTATAGAGAATTAAAATATGTCATAAACTCAATTTTGAAAATCGCGACTTTCCGCTCATTTCGCCAGAGCACCGCTCATATGAGCAGTCAATGAAAAGGGTTCATTAACATTTAACATTTAGATAGTAATTGCATGCAGTATGGACTGTTCTTTATCTCTATATAGATGAGTATATCCCTGCAGATGTGACATAATATAATCCCAGGAACAAGGGATCAAGTATTTGGGAGTCGTTGAGTGGTTAAATTAATTAGTTTAGCAAATTGGTGCAACCAGGAGTTACATGGAGGGGAGCGTGGCCGAGCGGTTAGAGCACAGGTCTCATAATACAGAGGTTGTGGGTTCGAGCCCCGGGCCAGGCGGTTTACGTCTCCTTGTTTCCTTGGGCAAGAAACTTTACTCTAATTGCTCTGTGGTTGGGATAGTCACGTTAAGCCGTTGGTCCCCTGTGCGAATGCTCCTTCTTTGGGCGCTTCATACAGTGTATACCTGGTGAGTCTATGAATGAATCAAAAACTGCTTGACATTTTTGTTGTTTGATTAATTCCATCTGTTGCAGGCTACCGTACTAAATTCCAACACCCAGGAGTTGCTGATGGATATGTTCTTTATTAAGCAGATGCAAGCTTTGAATGAATTCTTCCTCCTCTGTAGATGTTATGCTGCAGCAACCAAAGGTAGGAACACAAATTATGGGCCGTGGGCACCAGGGACTAAGACTTCCAATGGACACTTTTTCTAGTCATTGAGCACATATGTAACAAGTTTGGTCCTTGTGGATTTTATAGTTTTGTCTCTGGAGGTGGTTTTATACATATTCATATGGGGCCCAAGGCCTTGGGGCCCCTTGGCTTTAGACTACCAAAAGGCACTTTTTCTAGCAATAGGGCACATATGTTTGGCCTATGTAGCTTTTATATTTTGGTCACTAGAGGTGGTTTTAAACATATACATTTGGGCCCCTAGGGCCTAGTGCCTTGAGCCCCTGGGCCTTACAATACCAAAAGGCAGTTCCTCGAGTCATGGGTCATCTGTGTACCAATTTTGGTCCTGGCTAGTGCAGTTTAGGAGCTACAGGTGGCAACAGAAAAGTCTTACGAAGAAGAAGGAGAAGGAACTGAAAAGTCAACAGCACAAGGAGAATATCTATGTTGGGTAAACCCATGCATAGATAAACAAAAACTTTTCAGACCAAAAAGAATGCTGACAAGGTGTGTATGCTGATCCTCTTCAGTGTTGAATCATGTACAGTGTGCTTGAATGGAGTGCTCAGGGTATTGGATGGTGCAGCGCTACTGAAAGCCCTCAACACACCTTTACAAGTATTTATACAATTTCCTTTAAAGCTACTATATGAATACCATAATCAGGTATTTTTAATTTCAAATCCTGATTGAGAATTCTGATTTCTGCAGCTTCTCTCAGATGGAAGTTGAAGATATTCAGCATTTCTTTTGGGAATGTTCTGAGTTGACTAACTTTTTGGAACAAATTTCATGTCTTGATTTTACACAACTCTTTTGATCTCACTGTGAGAGATATAATGTTGGGTCTAACTGACATTATAAGGCCAGTTACAACTTTGTTACTCTTTATGCAAAATATAATATTTATATTTGTACATGGAAGAATTGCAAGCCAACATATAATGTTTTCATTAAACTGCTTTCATCATATAAAGCGACTGGGAAATCAATTGCAGCCAAAAATAATAGGCTGGATAGATGGTTGGATAAATGAATTATTGTTTTGCATGCTATAACTGTCTAGTTACATAGGTCTTATTAGATATTTTTTGAATGTCACCTGTGTTTTTTCAAACCTTCTGTGTGATTATATAATGTATATTTGCCTCTGTAATATGATTGTGGAAAATAAGAACCTGATGCAATAAATGGCAGAACTTTTGGCTCTGTCAAAAAATTTAAAAAAAGAAGAAAAGAATTGGGCTGTAGATTTAAATAAAAAAGTATCAGAAAAGCCACGGTGCAGTTGAATGAAGTGGAGCAGTAATGAGACACTGGACAGATTGCCTGACCCAAAGGGTGTTTTAAGTTCTTCCCACCATTCAATTCAAACTGTTACTTCCACAGCTTATAAGCAACCCACTGAGTGAACCAACAGCCATAGACTTACATGTTAAACTGCTGATGGAAAACTTGCTATAGAACATTCATTACATAGTCGAAGTGTGAATGAAAAAAACCTTCAGAAAGGGGATAATCACAGCTTTATGTCAGTGTAAACAAATACCACTTCGACTAATTTCTTCATTCCCAAAATACAGTTTGAAAAGGAGCAAATTCAAAATATGTGCCACACAATTGAATGTAGTAGTGGAGTGACCTTGGTGAATATTCCATTGGGTAAGTCATACAGTTGCTGTGTGTTATGGGAAGAGCTTTAATCATCATTTATGCCTGACCCATGTTGAGCAGAGTTTGCACTTCCGTAGAGGCATCTATATTGAGAGTTGATCTTTTGATACTTTAGTGAGAGTCAGCTTCATTGTAATAAAGTAGTTTCAATTCAGTCCATCATGTGGATCATCATTTTCTAAAATTTGTTCTTGTCCAAACTTATTTCTGATCTTTCTTTCTGCCGCAACAAGCTTCCTCCTGAATCTAAATCTGGTGAATGGTCCTGATAGAAGGTGTGCCTTATAAAAACAGAATTAAACGCTTGATTAGGTTGCCCACTCTAAATACTTGAACATTTATATAAGATTCAGTTGAAACATTCAAAAGTAAAGTGCTCAACCAAAGAGGGAGCATAATACATTAAGTTTAATATTTGGACTTTACACTTTATGCCGTGTTTGACAGTACTGTTTTGTAAGGGCCATTATAGACCCTGACTCATCAGAAGGGCCTACAATGGCCCTTACGAAACAGTACTGGTAAACATGGCATAATAAGATGTGTTAAGTCTAAGTAACTTAATGTATTTAAACATTTATATCAAAAGATTTAGGAGGATGACTAATATACTCATTACAGGCAATCAAGAAGAGTGCACTAAGGCCTAAAAAAATAATTGTTTGATTGGCGTAAAAATAAAAGGGTAGGTAGGTCAGAATTGTTTTTTTTTTTTAAGTCTTTGTTTCTCATACAAGAACACAAAATATACGACACATATACAAAAACATCTTCACTTTTTCTGTAACACATCTTTTATTTGTCATTTTGAATGTCCGGCAAGCCATATCTCGGGCCTCCATGAATCGATTCCCATCAAATTTTGGATTTGGAGTTTTTTTACAGTGCTCAAAAAAATAAAAATATTTAGGGTCGGCGGTAAAAATAGGGTCGGTCGGGTTACGCAAATCAAACAATTTTTTTTCAGGCCTAAGCTCACTATGCTCAACACCCTACTGACAGGTCAGCAAGGCTGACCAGAAATCTCAGTACTCCTGTTCACCGAGAATCAACTTGTGCAACCCATCGAGACTTAAAAGTGTCCCATTTTGTCATTACAGGTGATCAAGAAGAGTGCAACAAGCTGAACACCTTACTGACAGGTCAGCAAGGCTCACCAGAAATCTCAGCTCTGCTATTCACCGAGTCTCAACTTGTGCAACCCATCAAGAAGTTCCTGGCTCATTACATCAGGAAGCAGGTCAGTTGATAACACAAATGCAGTGAATGATATGAAAAAGCTGTGTAGAACCCCCGGGGGGGGGGGGGGGTGCACTCACATGTGGGCATGGTATATATGTCCAGCGTTCAACACCTTTCTCAGGCCGCTCACTAGATCCCCATTTTCAGCGTGATTCAGTTCTTTTGACCCCATTTTTGAGAAAAACTTCATAATTTTAGCTCCAACTGCAAAAATTGCTCAGGAAATGCGAAAATTATTTTCAGCTCAGGAGGCTATTTTTGGCCAAAATTTCAATTCACTAGACACCAAAAAATTGGTTTCAAAGGTCCATTTTTTACAATTCTCAGTTCACCAGACCCCCATTTCGGCGCATACCTACCACTTTCGAAGTTGAGTGCCCCCCGGGGTGTAGAACAAGGGGAATCAGTCACATGTTGGAAATATTGATTTTGAGATACAGAGCAATAAAGGCAGAAAATTCTTTTAATTTCCATTGTTTTTTAAGTTCAGAAAATTGTCATATCTCTGGAACCAAATGAATAATTCAGATGGGATTTGGATCAAAATGTAATATTTGTAATGCACAGTTAGGATACACTCCCGCTCTAAAGTATTTTTGCACAATTAAAAATGTTCAAAAACCTTGTTTTTTATATTAAACAATCTGTAATCATCAAAGGTTCATACTAGTATAGGTAACTTATCTATTCAATATGAATAAATCAATGTTTCTTGTAATATTTGATCTTCAATTGCTATAAAGATGGCTGTTTTAATGGACCATATACAAATACACTACAAGTACAAATCTCATTACTATGTAACTAATCAATTTTTCATAAATTCATTATTACCTTGTAACAGGATAGAATATTTTCAGGTTGTAAGTTTTAAAACAAATGCGCAGAAATGTATATAAACTCATTTTCTATGTTCAGACGAAAGTAGTAATATGCATTACATGCCATATTTTCGAATGCAATTCCGCACAGTTGTTTGAACCCAATAGAAATAGGGACATTTTATTTTTAAGTGTCAAAATAGACGGCGCTATTCATAAAAACTAATTTTTGGATGTAGAAGTGATATGCTGGTGTTTACTACCTAAATAAGATATGAAAATGAAGCATCTGACGTCAAGAATTTTTTTCTTCTTCATTTTTAGCCAAAATCTTCACAATCAAACAACATAATCGATAATCAAATATAATCAATAATTTGAAATATGTATAGCACCCTTATTTTTGCACAAATCTGAATTTACAAAAAATACCAATAAATGAGCTAAAAATTAACAAAATGTCAACCAAAATGAAATAAAATTTTCAGATTGGGTTCAAAACTTTATTATGCAAAACATTTCAGTTATTTACACTGCTTTTTCAACTTTCTGTGAAGAAAAATTTAAATTTTTGGTTAAAAATGAATAAATGTCCACCTCAAACAACAGTGTTCGGAATAGTTGCTTCGATAATTACACAATATAGAGTCTGTTTAAAAATGATGGAGATCTGATAAACGCCTTTTGAGATATGACTGAATAAAGGTTTTGTGCAGCAAAAAATAGGTCAAAAAATGCAAAAAATCCCACAGCTGCCACCAAAATGGCAATTTTTGGCCTATTTTTAATTTTTCAAAAAATAAGATAAAAATCAAAAATTTGAGAAAACCGTTCCTAGACATTTGTTTCTAAATTCCAAAAAGCAAAAAAGTTCAAAATTTAACGAATGCAAATTTTAGTTAGGCTTTCCAGAAATGTTGGGGCAAAAAATATGGTATTTGGCATTTTTTTGCCAAATTTGACATTTTTGGTCAAATCTAATATCATCATCATGTTCAAGATAAAAATCCGGTTCTAAAAATGTATACTTTTATATAGTTTATGCAATTAGTTTGAAAGTTAGAGTACAAAAACGGTTTATGCAATTTGAAGGTCTACCCCAGCCTTAAAACATGACAATTGAAAACACGTGACTTATTTCCCTTGTTCGTGTCACATTTAAGGGAATACATGAAAAGCAAATCAGGGAAAGTTTGCCCAATTTGATTAAAAAGGTGGATACAAGCACATTGTATTTAACCAGTGATCTAGTACATCATTTAATTTTATTCAAAAGATCTTTATACAAATTAATTAATTCTCGGACATTCCTACACCCTAATGTCCTGTAATGAGACTGAGTGTCCCCCATATCCAGGAGTCCAGGTCTAATTGAACTACACGGAATAAGTCACAATCAATGATTTGTTAATTGCACATGTGTTCTACACAATTGGGTAGTAGCTAGGACACTCGGTCATACGGACGCTGTATTCCATTACACCGGCATTACAGGGACCATTCATGCGATATAACCTAAACTGGTGAACAATAAGAATGAATTCAAATCAAATTCAGTCTGAATCATTTCAAAAATAGTGATATATTGCCAACACGGCAGAATTTGATGTAAATTTTTTACTAATTGTGCACCAATTTAGTGAGCATCAGGTGGCTAGTCACCAGCAATGGTGGGCATTGTGGTCCAGTAATGTCTGGGAATTGATAAGTCTATATTAAAGGGATTGCCCATGATCTTACAAAATTCGAAAAAGTCTACAAAATCATTACTTGCACCTTTTGAATAGTGAAAACACATTGAAATGAAATCATCATAATTCTTTTTTTAATCAGAAATCAGATTATTCAACCCTGTTTACTTACAGTACAGCATTTTTGTTCCTTTCCCAATTTGTACACTCCTTGGCTATAGTTTCTTGAAAATGTCACTTCTTAGACTATTATAAAACAGGTTTTATCTTTTATTTAAGTTTTTTAATCTCTAATAAAGCTCATATTCAATTAAAATAAAGCTCATATTCAATTAAATTGGATTGAATTTGACCCAGTATAAAGCTGAATCAAAGCAACAGTGCCACTCAGCTGCCATCTGGAACATAGTTACCGGTAACTGTATATTCAGAAATTGACAATTTTTCTGTAATTTTATCATTTCTTTGCGTTTGAGGAAACAGTCACGGTGGTAAGTTTGTATGGGCATGCTGTTCCTGTAACACCAAAAAAAATAGTCATGTGTGGGAAAAATGAAATTTAATTTAACGAATAGAATGGACTTCGGTATTGCCTTGCATACATAATCAGGGCCGTGAAACTCGTATTCCCAGCCAATGGAAGAAGTGATACCATCCACGCTCGTGTCAAAAAGTGAACAATGTATAGAGGCGTGGCTTTGATGTATCCTCGCCAATCATATTCGAGAGGGAATGTCTTAAACAGGTTTGATTGACAGATATAACAATAGAATGTAACATAAGAAATTAGCACATATTGTCTTGTGAGTGCAAGAAAGTTGTATCTGCAATGGCTGCCCTAAGTTATATTTATTTTTCAACTTGTCACAAGAATGTGAAAAATCTCTCAAAATGTTACTGTCTTATGTCAGTGTGACGGTGTCACCTGAAGAACCATTTCAAGAACCACTGACCCAAGACTGGATATTTTACAGTGTGCAATCCAAATTAATGACAAAAGGCAGCTATTGCAGATAAGACTTTCTTGCGCTCACATGACGATATAGGGCTCATGAATATAGGGCAGACTTACCAGCAAATAACCACACAGGGGGTTGGCGCACTTTTCAGCCAGCGAAATTCACTTCCCATTCTCTATAATTCCCTGACATAATTTTGTTGGAATTCTTTCAGATCCTTGGCATAGCCACTCAGGTGATCTGCCTGTGTGCGTGTACATTTGCCAACCAGCTAGGCCTTGACACGGTGGCAGCCATCAATGTGATCGACATCGGAGCTAACTCCAAATATTCCATCGATGTATTGATTAAGAAGGCTGTAGAAGTCTCTATACAGAAAGGACACGTGAACTCACATTTGTATAGCGTGTTGAACAACATCACATCATCATATGATACAGCATGGAGAGCGGCTGACCAAGCAAGGTATGGTCAAAGAAAAGGGATCATAAAAAACATTTTGTTAGTAAAACCTTGATACTTGATCTAATTTGAATGGTTTGCATTACAGCACAAATGAATAGCTACATCAAGGAATTTTTAAAGGGGAACCAGTTTTCTCTGCCATCTTGTGTCGCTCATGGAGCAGAGATATTGTACCTCCGGATGTTTTCAGAGTTTGGCCCGATATCCAAGCAGATCGCGTAAATCTTCACTTGACGCATATACAGCGTGTGCATTTTGTTTCACGCGCAAACCGCGTCTGCGTTTCAAGTAGCTTGTATTGCAACTTGCTCTGATCAACGGAACGCCAATTTTCCCGCTAATCCATTTCGAAGGCTCTCGAAGTGAGGCACGTGGAGCCATAAAATGCCGGATGTACAATAACTCAGCCTCCATGAGCGACAATCCAAGATGGCTGCCATCCCATGGGATTTACAATGCCGTGAAGTCAAAATAGCGGAGAGTATCGGTTCCCCTTAATAAATTCCTTGAGCTACATATAAATACACACACATAACTCATTATAACATTCACCAGCAATTGAAACACAATGAAAAGTTGTTCAGAATAATATGTATATCTAGGCAACCAGAAAAAAAATTACTTACTTTGAGCAACCAACGTTGCGAGCGAAACCATCGCCCTTCAGCTGGGTTGCTCCAAGTAAGTTTTTTCTGGTTGCCTAGATTTACATATTATTCTCAACTTAATCTACCCAGATGAATTAGAGTATACATGATCATTTACGTAATGAAAATTGTGTCATTTCCAACAGCCTTGTGGGACCGCAATTTATTTCTATCTAACTGACACCCTGGTCACATAACCAGCAGTCGCCGACCGGCATCTGCAAAGCCGCAACGCTTGTATGATATATGACACCGGTGAATGCTTGAGAGCTCTTGGGATGCCCGGTCGGACTACCTGGTTTGACGCCGTAAACACATCGTAACCTCGCCGCAAGCCTATGTGACCAGGGTATGACTCGGAAGAGTTATCCAAGCATGAATGCATCAATGTACGCAATTAGGTGTGGGGTTGAGTATAATTTTGGTGTGTTATATTCGTCTGTTTATCTTTACACATGAAGCTGTTCATATTTTATTCATATATATGTTTTTTAATAAATGTATGTCTTTTTCAATGTATAGATCAAGTAAAGCTTTGATTGACCTTGCACCACTCATTAATTGAGCTTAGCCCATCCACCCACCTCATAAAGTCCATGTAGATAGATTAATAAAGTCTAGATGGACCTGGCAGCACCCACTAGTCAGGTTTAGGCCCCCCCCCGGGGTCCTATGCCCCCCCCCCCCCTGGAGTCCCATATGCATGTGTACGTAGCAAAGCAGCAAAGTCAAGAAGGGTTTTTATGATAGTTCATATACAGTGATAAGTTACCAATCAGTAAATGATTCGCCCTGCGATTCACAATGCAAGGAATACATGAAAATATTGGCGTCCTTAAAGGGACTGGCCTAGATTCTTCCCACTAATTTTTTTACGTACATATTTTTTTACTTTAATCGATAGAACATGTTTATAGTAATATAACCTACAAGTAGTTTTCCATGATTTTGAGGAATACTGGAGAACATTGCAATTCCTTACCTACTTTATTTTTTTTCGCCGGCGAAAAAAAGTGGTGTGAAAACAGTGTTTCTAGTTTGAAAACTTAAAAAAATCTTGTTTCTACACCTGTGATGGCCAAACAAATTATTTTTGATGAAATTGTTTCTCTTTTTATATATATTAAATAATATCTAGGAGCTTTGTTTGATCTTTTATCTGGTAAATCCATCTGAGGTACAAATTAAGGATTTAGGAAATACAGGATAGTCACACCACCATCAAAGAACGATATATTGCAAATTAGTTCTCTCTCAATTTGAGCCATTTCATTTGTGTGTAAATTTTTGCATTTTTTTTTTATTTTACTATACTTTTTAACTATATTTAGAGTATTTCCATAAGTGTTTAATTCTAGGTGGAATCTAGGCTAGTCCCTTTAACATTTGTTCCGTTTATATGGCAGGTTTGATATGCTTTTTGTTTTCATGCAGTGAATGTATTGCGAAAAATTAATATTTTGCTCTAGTATATAAACAAGAAAACTACAGATAATCTTCTATTTTAGGATTAATAGCCTTATCAGTGGCATTATAAAGATGAAGTGCCTTTGACACAGGCATTTTTCAACCATGTGAAATACACAATTCGTCGGTCGCATGACATACCGGTCATATGACATTTTTGACTTTTTAAAGAAGATTTGTCTGGATTGATATATTGATGATTTCTTCATATCTACCAAGTTACAGGATTTAATTTAGTCTAATTAACAAGAAATAATTAATTTTGATCTGTATGCGTTCTATTTAAATTTAGTGTTTCACAAACTGCGCTATATGCAAAAATCACGTACTTAAGTATAATAGCTTAAACAACGCATCACATACAGATCTAAATGGTGCGCTATTTGAACTTTGCGATGAAAAAAAAGTTCACATACAGATCTATATCATATAGCGCAATTTGGCGTATTCAATTACTGTATCTATAAGTTCACAACTATATTAAATATGGTTACAAGTAGTATTTTTAGTTGAAATTAAATGTAATAACAAGTTTAAAGTCTTTTCTTTTAAAAATAAATCAGTATCAGAAGAAAACTTAAGTGCAAAGGCTATTTTGTGACACAAAGTCTACGCAAGAATTTTCAAATGCAATTTTCTCGAAATGAGTCTTTCGTCGTATAGAACAGTATGTGATGTGACCGACGACATGATATCCCCATCTTTTCATTGTCTCTTCATTGATTTAACTTAACTATTTTGTTAGTGATATGTGGCGGGCACCCTGTGATCACAATGCCTTTTTCATTTGTTATCAATTTGTAGGCAGTTAAACCATGCGGTTGGTCTAGCCAAGGAGGTGGTGCATCGTTCTCAATCGCAATTGGTACGTTACCAGTGGTTACATGAAGACATCTTACAACAGGCTGGACATCAGAGACAGAATACACCATTCCAGAACCCACCAAGGTAAGGCTTAAAAAAATAATTGTCTGATTGGCGTAACATAGAAAAAAAATAGGGTAGGTAGATCAGATTTTTTTTAAAAGTCTATGTTTCACATACAAGAACACAAAATATATGACACATACAAAAACATATTCACTTTTTCTGTAACATATCTTTTATTTGTCATTTTGAATGTCCTGTAAGCCATATCTCAGGCCCCCATGAATCGATTCCCATCAAATTTGGGATTTGGAGGTTTTTTACCATGCTCAAAAAAATATAAATATCTAGGGTGGGTGGTAAAAATAGGGTCGGTCGGGTTACGCCAATCAAACAATTTTTTTTAGGCCTAATCCGTGATTGAGCTATTCCAGAAATTAAAGGCATCCCCAAAAGATGAAGAGCCTTTCTTGCCTTCAAAATTTAGAAAGTCCCAGGCTTCAAGTTGCATATGGTAAAAATTGGGATAGAAAAAATGAGTAAAAAAATAGAAATTCCTGCTTGTCTTCTTCACCCCATGTAGCTAAAAGGTTTCGGAGGAGATTCCCAAATCATACAGCAGAAATGAGTTTGAAAAAATGGGTATTCCCATGTCTTCTGCTTTACCCCTCCAGCTATAAAGGATAATTTTTGACACACAATGTGCATTCACATGTTGTACGTACAAGATTTTTAGAAAGTATACAATCAGTGTTGCCAAAAACTCATAGCCTCAAACCGTGGCAAAATTTTTACCCGCGGCAAACGCTATCAAAGTAGCCCTATTTTTTGAGATGGTCAAATTTTGGGTGCTTTCAAGTGGATCTATAACAAAAACAATTTAATTGGACATGAAAGCAATCAATATTATCCACTTACGACTCTTTTTACGAGCTCTTACGGAAGTTTCGGATAATCAATATTGATCATGTTAATGTCTTCCCAGTGATGTCTTAATCCAATTAGGGTAGAATTAATCCAATTAGTTGATGATCAAATTGCTTTTCAACGTGTTATAGGTTCAAAAGCCCTCTGAATAAACAAAATATTGCCAAGTAAAGCTGCCACGGGCAGATGGTGGCAAAAGTAGCCTAAATTTAGGTCACCCCCCCCCCCAAGATAATTTTTACCCGCGGCAAGCAAATTCAAAGTAGCCCAATTGGGCGGGTAAACTGCGGCGTTGGCAACCTTGTATACAATGCTGTTTCCAATCATCAATACACACCGCACCGATGAAAAGCAGTGTATATATCTGAGTTAATTTCCATTATGCTGAATTGTTTTGTCAGAATTATATATTGTGATAATAATATATTAAATTCTCTTGTATTTTCACAGATCAAGCGTGATGTCAGATCTACGTAAGCGTGTGCAATTATTGGGTTCTCTAGAAGGCGCCATCAACGCTGTACAGGAGCGGTCAACATCACTTCATGCTAGCATCTCTCAAAGACTCAAGTGGGGATCTGGTGCTAACCCGTCCCTCAATGCCGTCCTGAAGAAATTTGACGAAGCCGTTGCTGACAGGAATAAGATATATGCAGTAAGTAGCACTATTGAATGACATGTATATATATTATAGCATTCCTAATCAAAATAGAAGTGTTTAAGAAAGTTAATTCCCATATAGGATTTTTTCCACCAACCAAGAGTTTTTTTTTTCAATTTTCAAGGTATTTTGATTTTGTCGCTTCTCCTTAGAATGCATTCACTGTGTATTCAACAACTCACTCTATTTCCTTATGGAGCGAACCGTTGTCGATTTCTGATGAATCCACAGTTGATTTTCAAATAAGCATGTTACGCACGGCACAGCATTTATGGAAGTGCTTTTACGTAGTACATATAAGTCAACGCACTGTTAATCGACGCACTGTTAATTAAGTGTCGGGGACTTTATGCCAAATAAGGTCAAAAAATGACCAAAATGGAAAAAAGTGAATTTTTGACCTTATTTGGCATGAAAACAAAAAAATTGGCCAAAATTCTAAAAAACAAAAATGACACAACATCTGAGTGGGTGTTTTGAATTAAAATTCCCATTCAGAAGTATTTTTTTAAATTGTTATTTTTAGCTTGTCTGGAAGCCCAAATGGCCCCGAAATGTTCTATGATCTAATAAATCTGAAATGTATTTTTTTTTTGATTTTCTCAAAAACTGTGATTTTTGGTGAAAAATCCACATTACCATCATGTTCCTTGTGAAAATTCGTTTCTGGTAATGTATACTTTTATTATATTTAAGCACTTTGTTAAAAAGTTATGGTACAAAATAAACTTGCAAAAACATAAAATTGAGTAACGTGCTTTTGAAAACGACAAAGCAACAATCATTTGAAAACTTGTATTTTGCTTCAGATTCTGCTAAATATTTTTATGAAGTAGATATCACAACCTTCTCATCATACCTTGCTTCCAATATGGAATATTTTGTACGGGTTTGTAATGAGAGGGTTTAGGGATGAAACATATCTGAAATGCACAATTGGGATGGGGTCTGTTAATTGTGCTATGTTTCATCCCTAAATCCTCTCATTACAATCTGTACAAAATTGGAAGCAAAGCATGATGTGAAGGTCCAGATATCTTCTTTTGAAATGGATAACATAAGTTGAACATTACAATCTGTACAAAATTGGAAGCAAGGCATGATGGGAAGGTCCAGATATCTTCTTTTGAAATGGATAACATAAGTTGAAACAGATGGTAGGTTTTTCAAATTATCACAATAACATCCATGATCTTGACCATATTGAATAAAAATGTATTTCTTCCAGACATTTTGTGTTTTCTGTGTGCAACCAATCTTAATTTGGATATCTTTTTTGCCCTTATTACAGATTGAAAATAAGCATAGCACCGAGGTGTCGGCCTTGAGTAACGCCATCCTTCATTTTGAAGCGCTGAGAACCAGGACAAACGAAGCCATGAATGCAGAAGCTAACTTTCTCTCTATCCTGAACAGGTATGAAAAAAGACATAAAGTGAAAGGGGATTCTTTCACTCAGTGTAGTATCTAAGCAGCCTTAAGGACGATGACGGCGATAAGTTCCTACCTGTAGATTTTGTTTATTTTTTGTCAGTTAATAGATAAATGACTAAACTTTAAAATTCAGCAATAAAAACGGGGGTCACCGATCATCTAAGCGCGCTATGACGTCATTTTCCTTTTAATTGACGGTAACTTGAAAACTCGAGCGTTAGGTTAATTAACGTAATTAACTTTTTTTATCTGTTTGATGTTATAAAACCAAATTTCGACATTCCCGGCGATGAAAATTGTTTTTTAGATTTTACCCCATGTAATTTCATCACTAGCTATCTTTTGAAAAACAGTCGGTGACCCCATATTTTATTTCTTGATTTGACATCCACTTGGCATTCACAATTGACCAGCAAAAAATTAAAAAATTCTACAGGTAGCAAATATTTTAAAAATCAACATTTATGGTATAGGAAATTACACATAAAAAGTTTTATCACTGAAGGCCCATTGGCTCGGGAGCACTCGTAGCTACTCGTTACTATTTCGCGACATTTTTAGCGCTTACCGGGAAGACAATGCGTAAAAAACTAGTGCACACGTTGCGTTTTGCGTATCAGGCGCAAATCTTACGCTTAGATACCATGCACGCGTTTTGTCAAAATCTTCCCGCCACTGACCAACAACTGCTTCTGTAACGCTGCCATCTGTTGGTGAAAATTAACACCGCAATCGTCTTTAAGAGAAAACCCTCTTGTATATTTTGCTTTTCCATTACTATACTTTGTTTAACACCAAATAGGTGGCCTTAACTCTTTGAACCCTGGCCATTCCACGCGTATCTGTACTGCTGACCCGGGCCAAACTAAAAGTTAAAAAACACAATCTAACCCCTAAACTTACTTTGTTTTCCTTTGATTTACTTTTAAGTATAGTCTGAATTGTTCCAATAACCAGCATTCATAAAGAATTCTATTTATGGCCACCAATATATTCAACATTTACATTGTAGTCTTTGGGTGAAGCCACATTTGTTAAAAATTTTGGATCAAATTTACAAAAACAAGAGGAATTTTTCACCTCTGTCGTGTAAATAAGAGCAAAATGACCAATCAACCATGTGTTCAAAGCTTTATTGATGTCTTCTGTAATAAATAAGACCCTTGGAAATTGTAACTACCCATACCTGTTGACAGATACAAGTTTCTGACACGTGGCCTAAAAGTCATTGAACTTGCTCATCAGGTATTTGGTACATGTACATGTGAGCTGGTATACCAGCTCGTTGGGTTAAAGGTTAATCACATCGCAAAAATTCTTTACAAAATAGGTCCCTCTGCATATATTTGAAACTGGATGCAAGTTGTATGTAATAAAAGTTTTTGCATTTGTTTAGACCCACTGTCAAGACATGGACTGTAAACAAATGTCCCAGTAAAGATGATCTGTAGTTACTAGTAATGTAGGGGAAGCAGGTGGCGCAGTTGTACTTCCCTCGCCTTGCACCGATGAACCCAGGACTGTCATGGGTTCGAACCTTGGTCCAGGTGCTGTATGTGCAATTGGTTACCAATCCAAACTTGCTTCCGCAGGTTTTCCTCCGGGTGCTCCGGTTTTCCTCCTGCACTAAAACTGGCAAATAAATCTGACCATCTGACAGAGGACCCTCATGGAAAGCAGTGCTAGACACTGATGAGGCTATCCTCTATAAGTATGTCATATTTATTTATTTAGTATCACCTTGTTGTAATATAGTATGAAGCGTAGACATGTTCACAAATTGAAGAAAATTTCTCTTTTTTTTTTTTTTTCTCTTTTCCTAGAATATAATATATACTTTCTAACTTCTTGTTGACAGAACTCTTGAAAGTTGTGAAGCAGTTGAATCTAGCACGGCCACCGTGACTGAAGTAGAAGAGAGCTTTGTCCGCTTGAAGCCACCCACCCCTGATCAGCCCATCAATAACAGGTGGATGCGGCAAATGGTAGATGTACTGAAGAAGAAAAACAAGGAGAGAGATAAGAGAGCTGAGGATCAAGAAATACTAGTGCAGTGTGGACAGGTAACATGAGCTTGGTGTTTTTAGAAAGGAGGGGGGGGGGGGTCCACTCGAGATGAACCTATCAGTCATAAATGGTAGATGTACTCAACAAGAAATCTAATGAGAGGAAAAAGAGACCGGAGGGAAAGAAATACTAGTGCAATGTGGACAAATAAAATGAGCCTAGTGTTTTTAGAAATGGGGGGGGGGGAATCCACTCCAGATGAGCCTTTCAGTCATCAATATAGTAGATGTACTCAACAAGAAAACAAAAAAGAGATAAGAGGGTATTGGGAAAGTAATACTAGTGCAGTGTAGACAGGTAAAATGGAGCCTACGATTTACCCCCAAAAAAGGGAGAGTTTATTCACCCCTGATCAGCCCATCAATAACAGGTGGATGCGGCAAATAGAAATAAAAACAAGGAGAGAGATAAGAGGGCTGAGGTCCAGGAAATACTAGTGCAGTGTGGACAGGTAACATGAGCTTGGTGTTGGGATTTACAAAAAGGGGATGGGGTAGGCAAAATGGATCTTGGGATTTAGGAAGTGGGGAGGGGTTATTCACTCCAGATGAACCTGGGAGGGGTTATTCACTCCAGATGAACCTATCAGTCACAGTCATATATGATAGATTAACTCAAAAAGAAATCTAATTGGGAGATATGAGATGAAAAGGGAAGGAAATTCAGTTTGAGCATGTTAAATGAAGCTTGGGATTTATAAGAGGGGTAAGCTACTCTTGATGAACTTAAAAATTACAAATGGTAAATTGCTCCAAGAAGAAATTTAAGGAGAGGCAAAAGAGAGCAAGAAATAGTAATGCGGTGTGGGGTCATGCATGCCCTAGCAGTGTAATTCCCAGATTATTAGTCATCGGGCATTGAGCGTCGTGGGTTGGAATCCAGTGGGCTGCATGTGAAGTGTCCTTGAACATGATACTATTACTTACCCTAACGTGCTACTCTCCACCCAGGTGTCAAGTGGGTTTCGGCATTCTTCAATGCTGGGAAGGTAACAGACACGCAGTGAAGGAGATGTTGCGACCTCCTTACCGAAAATAAAATCATTTCATAGGAGTTGTGGGCACACCGACTTGTGTAAATACAGGTCATCTTCTTTACCTTTTCTTTAATGTGGACATAAATTGGAGCTCAGTCAAAGTACCCACCAGTTACCAGAGTACTGTTAACACTACTGTATAAGTGGTATATTTCGCGCTACATTAAATTTTGCATTCAATTCGCCTAGCGCGAAAATAAATGTAGCGCGAAAAGTGGTATACCTCCGCACGTTAAAAAAATCACAAGCGTTAAAATTAACGCACGCGAAATGATTAAAAATAGCTCAAAATTAGCCTGCGCGAAAATTACTGAGCGCAAAAATATTGGTGTTTACATTATCTTGTGAGTGGCAACTAATCAGTAAAGCTGTTGATGTTTTGTCATCGCATAGGTGCAAAATCCTCTATCTTAAAAATTTTCAGTTATTAAACCTGGACCTTTGTAACTTATTTTACATTGGTGTATTTTTTGCTAAACATTGTGTATTAGGCCAAAACAAAACGAAGGTTTTGTCTCAAAGCTGACACACGCATTTGTAAAATTGGGTGATTTTGAAAAAACTGTAATGCGGAGATTTTTATTTCAAGATTTAAAAAAAAATATTTTCCCAAAAAAAATCGGAGAAAATTTGATTTTTTTCTAACCCAAAACGAATTCATATTTCAACTTCGATACGTCCAAAATCTTGCGGCAAGCTCGTATGAGAAAGATTGCAACTGCAGCTCGTCATCTATTCGTCCTTTGCAGAAATTGTGTTCTTGTGTCGACATTGAGTGTGCGTTACTACAAATTTTACTACAGTAAACTTTAACGGGCTCGCTTGTTTTTATCATAGACTTTGTGTGTGTTGTATTTATTCAAATATGAATTGTTTAAAAAGAAATGTGCGGTGAACAGAAAAAATGTAATTTTGAAAAAAAAAAAAAAGAATTTCGCATTACTTTTCAAATCACTCATCAGCTTTGAGACAAACCATTTTTTTTTTTGGCCTTGCATGATGTGTAATTCCGATTGTTTATATGTCAACTTGTATACAGGATGCAGTTCACACCCAAGTAGATGCGGTCAAGAACACCCTTGGTACCCATCATAAACTCATGTCAGAGGTCAAAGGTCTGCTTAAAACCATAGCCAGGGAGGAAGAAGAAGATGAAGGGGAGGAGGCTACTGGTGAGGTCAGGACCTTCATGCTAGCTTACAGGAGCTTCTCAGAGGAGTTCACCAACATGCTCAAACACATCCTTGTTGGTAAGTGAACTTTGATGTAGAGGGGCCTATACCAAGGAAAATGCATAGTATCAACTCTGACCCTCTTCAGTTTACTGTCATTATTCTTTCAAATAATTCTCGACATGACAATTTAAAGTCATGCGTAGCAGAATTGCATGTGTAATATATGCAGGTTCACAATGCTTACCATCTGTATGTGATGTCGTAGTACGAAGAATTGCTGTTTGGAAACAGTGGTGTGTACTTCCTGATGTCCTGTACTTCTCACAAGTTTTGGATACCTTGTGGCTAAGAAAAAAAACCTAATTGTTTTGTCAGAAATTTTTTTGACACAATTAGTAAGAAATATGTTTACTTGTATAAGTGTGCAATAAGGGACGGGGCCAAAAGTATAATTTTCATCCCGATTTTTCAGCAATTTATTGATCCAATTGTTTGCCTAAATTTGCAGGATCAACTGAGGATAACATTGACCTTGTTCTGGAGTTAGCTGATACCATTCCAAAGATGGAAGACCAAGCAGAGCACACAAAGAAGTAAGACATGCAACAACATCTTGTAAATAATATATCGTCGGTCGCATCACATACCCGTCTATATGACATTTTTGACTTTTTTGAGAAAATTTGTCTGGATTGATATATTGATGATTTCTTCATATCTACCAAGTTGTAGGCTTTATTTTAGCCTAATTAACAAGAAATAATAAATAATTTTTGGTCTATATGCATTCTATTTAAATTTAGCGTTTCACGAACTGCGCTATATGCAAAAATAACGTACTAAGTGTAGCGTAAACTTGCGATGAATTTTTTTTTTCACATACAGATCTATATCATATAGCTCAGTTTGACGTATTCAATTACTGTATTTAAAGATCGCTAAATGTAAAAAAAACGTTTTCACATAGAGATCTATAAGTTCAAAGCTATATTAAATAGAGTTTCAAGTAGTATTTTTGTTTGAAATTAAACATAATAAAAAGTTTGAAGTCTTTTCTTTTAAAAAATATTAGTATCAGAAGAAAACTTAAGTGCAAAGGCTCTTCTATGACACACATTTTTGACCCGACACAAAAAATGGTTTTTCGGCCGCCATTCAGTTTATCCGATTTTCAATTATTTTCTGTAATTTGGTCCTTTTTACATGCTTTATCATTGATTTTTAGTTTATAAACTCAATTAAGTGAAGATTTTGAATATTTGCAGTTAAGATTGTTTGCAGTTTAATTTTATTTATTTATTTATTTATGTATTTATTTATTTTGGTTATTGTTTTATCAGGTTGTATGATCATCTAGTGAGCTTAGCAGATCCGTTGCTGTCCAAACTCAACGATGAGGACGAGAAAGAACAGGCAAATCCAACAGCAGGTAAGACATGGGGTGGAGGGTGGATCAACAGTGGTTTCACTCATTTTTGAAATTCACCACTCACCCAATTGTGTTTAAAAATGGAAATATTTACCTGAGCCATAGAGAATTTTTAAGTAGTTTGAAATTTAAAAAAACAGGACAAATGTGTACTACAAGACTGAAAAAAACCATTTAGTGTATCCATTTTGTATTTAACAAAGTCTTAAACCCAAATGACAACACAATTTTTGAATATAGAGCAAGGTCCTTGTGATTATTTTTTTACGTTACATACAATGTTATCAAAGTTGTAGATAATTTCACTTTGACAAATTTTAGTATTGAAACAAAGTGAAATGGTATAGCCTATCAATGATCTCTGAGAGGAAAGGTTTGGGATGGTAATTTGGCCCGCTACTCTGTGGCCATCGAATTGTGGATTGAAAGGATGGTTTATGCATTCATTTTTGTGTGTATATCATTACTATATATCTTTATTCTGATAATTTATTGTAATCATTTTATCAACAAAATGAAACATCCTGTCCTCCCCTTCTTCTCTGTGGCCATCGCATTGTGGATAGAGAGGACAGGGTGCACTCATTATGTAGTTCTTATTTTATTTATATATTTGGAGTCTGGGACTTTGACAGGCTTTATGCTTACTTCTCAGTTCTCCTCCACAATGTTAAATGTACAGTTAAGTAATGTATTGAATCTTTTCATGTGTTTATTTTGTAACTTTGCATTTGTGGAAGAATTAAATTATACTTATACTTATACCTATATCAATTGGTACCTTAAGGTTGGCATAGTATATTACGAGATATGGGCCTTTGAAGCTGAGCATAGTCAAAAATCACTTCCAAACAAAGTCAAATTTCTAATTTCATCAGAAACATTACCTTTGAAGTGTATTCTATCAAAAAATCCTCTCTCCATTCAAGTTTTACTCAGTACAAAAAAAACTTTACACACAATTTTCT
The DNA here is from genome assembly GCA_000969725.1 of Ophiothrix spiculata. Classification (NCBI taxonomy): domain Eukaryota; kingdom Metazoa; phylum Echinodermata; class Ophiuroidea; order Amphilepidida; family Ophiotrichidae; genus Ophiothrix; species Ophiothrix spiculata. The sequence continues at coordinate 53,378 of JXSR01S006275.1, forward strand.
CAGAGCTATAGTTCTCTGAATCAGCCCGATAACTTTTCCAATTTGAATGTAACTTTGCTACCAAACATCCAATAACCAAAAGCAAGGTATCATTTTAAAACTTAAAATCTCAGCATTTAGATGAGACCAAAAAATCAGTTTTGATTTTGCCAACCTTTCGATATGGCGGGTCACAAATTATATTCTAGTCTTCCAAGTCTCTTCTTGGTGGTTCCAGATTAGGATCATTTAATTGATAGAGAAACAGATTAAAACTTCTGAACCTAGCTACCAGAGCAAGTTTGCACTATAAGTATCAATCACTGTGTGCCTTTTTCCATTGATATATTTCAGGCCGTAAAGAGAGTAATGCAGAGATTGCTTCTACAGAGAGCAGCAGTAAGGAAGGTACTGGGAGTAAGAATAGCTCTCCCACTAGACCTCCCCCAGGGTTTACAGCAAAGCAGCCAGAAGGAACGCCTGCAACGCCACCAACAGGCACAAAACAAGGTAAGGTAAAGAGAGTAATGCAGACATTGCCTCTACCGAGAGTAGCAGTAAGGAAGGTACTGGGAGTAAGAATAGCTCTCCCACTAGACCTCCCCCAGGGTTTACAGCAAAGCAGCCAGAAGGAATGCCTACAACGCCACCAACAGGCACAAAACAAGGTAAGGTAAAGAGAGTAATGCAGACATTGCTTCTACAGAGTAGCAGTAAGGAAGGTACTGGGAGTAAGACTAGCTCTCCCACTAGACCTCCCCCAGGATTTACAGCAAAGCAGTCAGAACTTAAGGAACACCTGCAACGCCACCAACAGGCACAAAACAAGGTCTGTACAATAGTTGCTTCATCGCAAACTAGATATCGCTAGTATAAAAGTTATAGGTCTATTAATATTTTTAAAATAAGTTGGATACAATAGTTTCAGGCTCTCCTTATCAAGGTTCTACAAAAGACTAGACATCCTTGGATACAGTGCAATTCCCTTAGTAACATAAACTCTGCTGTTAGGGGCTTGAGTATGTTAGTCCTTTAGTATCGGAGAAATTAGATACCAACAAATGATTTTTGCCACTATCAGGCTGTTTCTATTTAAGATAACTTTCCAGCAACTGGCTAATGGAGTAGAAGTTTTCAGTAGAAACAGACATTCTCCGCCATTCTTCCAAGAACAAATTTCTACGGACAAAGATCATAAGCCGTTTCTGGACCCAAACTCTGGGACAATTTGCCTTCAATAATCAGGAATGCGTAACGCTGCTCTAGTAATGACTACTAGTCAGTTCAAGCGTACTCTCAAGACTCTACTTTTTGAGGACTTTTTGAAGCATCATTCCAGGTTCTGCGGCAACCTCTACGGGGGGCTGAACTTTGATCAGCCCTCATATGCACCATCGCTGCCCGGATCAGCTCCCCGAGTGTCGTACGGGTTTCCACCACACAATCAGCAGTTAGTTCCTTGTCTAAGAGAATTTACTCTAGCACTTAACCTTCCTTGGCGCAGAGGACACTTGTGTGTCGTAAGACTTGTAACTTTCATGCTAATATAGGCTCATTTGTTTTCAGCTGTTACCAAGCCACCACAGGCCATGAGAGATCCCCGTACTGGTAAAATGCTGCAGGTGCGTAACACGCATGCTATCAACGTGTGGCGCCGTGTCAAGGGGAAGCTAGACGGCAGAGACCCAGATCCAACCAAGAGACTCACTGTAGCTGAGCAGGTAAGGCCAACTTCACAACAGTTGCATTCTAATGTACAGTGTGTCCCAAAATGAAGTTATCAAGATTTCAATGCCTCATAATTCAAAAACTAAATTATCCCAGACAATGAAAATTAGTGACAATTATGCCTGATGTCTCCACTTGCTTTGGTGCAAAAATGAAGAAAATCCATGCATTAATTTTCTAGAAGTGAGCGTTTGAAGCTCCAGAGGAGTTTGGACACTTTTCCCAGTTTGGAGATGGCGTAAAAATCCAGTGGTAATTTCAAGCGGAAGTATGCGAGCAAGGATGTCATCTTTTAATCACCAACATTTCTGTTTTGTTTCACATGTTGCTTCTCCTTGATGATGCCTTGGAGTCTTAATAAAGGT
>JXSR01S006276.1:24178-41822 GCA_000969725.1 Ophiothrix spiculata
CAAAAAAAATTCAGGGGGGGTTGTAACAACCCCCTCCCTGGTTAGACGTGTTACAAAAAATGGCTTGGTTAGACGAGGGTTAATACATAAACACAGGAAAGTTATGTGCTAAAATCAAAATAAATAACAAACAGATAATTTGAATCACACCAATGCATTGTGGGATATGATATTGCCGGCGCAGTTAACATACTGCCCACACAGGAAACATTGCCTGTTTATGCAGTCGGACCGAAATGTTTATGGGCCAAAACTTACCTTGTTAGCTGTAACATTGGGTTTCCGAACTGACAACCTCAACTTTGTTTACGTCCAGATTTTGTGTGATAAATTTCATCTTTGGATTAAGTATCGTTTGTAATGATTCTACACTATCAAAAGATGTTGCCTATGCTGAGAGAATTTTGTTTAGGGTTTGTATTTGTCAAATATTTCATGTCAACACTTAGAAAGCTTAAATGGCAGTTTTACTACACACACTTAGTGTCAAGTCATGGCGCCAGGACAAGGTGAAACCCCGGAAAATGTTAAGTCGCCATTTTGAAAAACATATGCATGCTATGAAGCTGAAACTTGCAGGGGAAATTGAAAGAATTATCATTTCCTTTTTATAAGCAACAAATCCCATGAAAAACCGTTATTTAGTTCTTTTACAGCAAAATTTGATTTGGTGGCCACTTTTGCCGAAATCCTGATTTTCCGTTCGGAATGAACTTTATGACGTCATAATTACGCAACACCTTGGCCGATTTTGTGATCTCGGTATCATTGGATATCAGAATTGGAAGAGCTACTGCATAATGTGAAAGCTGAAAGTGAGGCCCATGGTCTTCGGCTGAATGTCAGCAAAACCAAGATTATGATTGTAGGAAATGGTGGGATTGAGGACATATAGTGGTTGATGGTACTGATGTTGAACAAGTGACACAGTTTAACTTCCTTGGGTTACTGATCACTACTAGCAATGGTTGTTCTACAGAGCTGCGAAGACGTATGACAATGGCAAAATCAGCTGTGGCCAACCACAGCTGAATAAAATCTGGACTGACAGAGGCATCACCAAAGCAACGAAAAAGCGCCTGGTCTCTGCGCTCATTTTACATATGGTTGCGAATCATGGACACTGACAAAAACAGACCAGTCTCGGATCGCCTCCTTTGAAATGTGGTGTTGGTGAAGTTTGTTGCACATCTCCTGGTTTATGAAACGATCAAACATCAGCGTCCTGCAGGAGATACAACCAAAAAAGCATCTGTTCTCTCATGTCGAAAGCCAGATGATGTATTATTTTGGACATATTGCAAGACGAGGAGAAAGTCATCATGCAAGGTTGTGTCAAAGGGAGAAGGAAGCCGGGAAGACCTAGAACCAGATGGATCGACCAAATCAAATCTATCGTCGGATTTTCAACCTTGTCCCGGATAGTCAGATGTGGCGTGATGTTGTTGCAGTCGCAAGCTGTCAACCTTGACAGGACCATACCTACCGACCGACCGACCGTATTAGATACTAACTTGTTAAAACATACTTGGCGAAAAGCTGGGTTCATGGGCCGTGTCAATATGAATAAAATTGATTGGATTGTTTCAGAGCAAAAACAAATGGTTTTCACGCATGCACTCTTACAAAACATGCAGCTTTAACGACACCGAGACGGTAACTCGAAAACTCAATATAAGATGTACACGTAAGATTCTTAACCATTCACTTCATTCTTATTCCAAGTTTATCCACAAAAATTAGTCCGACTTAATTCATGCCATTTCCATTGTTATCAGGAAAAAGTTTCTAACGAATTCAGTCTATTGTAGCCAAAACATTTTATCTTTGGTGCAAGACATAGACTTTATTCTCATTCACTGTAGAACACAGTGAAGTTGAAAGTGTACAGTGTGTGAGCCGGGAAACCTTATGGGAGATTAGAATCACAGACGATTCCGATATCAGTTATTATTCGAATTCTTGTTATAAATACCTCTCATTATGATTGCGATCTAGGACAGACTAATTTCATGGACTATTTTATTCGTTAGGTCTATTAGAAATCGTTTTCAATCTTTAACAAAATTGTTTAAATTGTAAAATTTAAATCTTAGTCAAGGTCTCTTCTTTTAAATGTTTATACGCACTGCTGTTTTGAACTTGATTTAGCATCTTACGAAACATGTCTCCCTCACCCAAGATAAAATAATGTTATTTTATTATTTTTGTGTGTGTGATTAGCAACAGCGAAAACTGTACGATGCATTCAATACTAACAAATAATTTAAATAATAACCTTTATTTACCTCAATCTTTTGTTGTATTGACCTTGCCATGGAAATATCAAAGTAAAAAATCTTTTAAAATGACAATATCTTTGAAATATGTCAATAACAGGTGCAATGTTTGACACAAAAATAAAACTTTACAAATCATGACAGATTTGAAAATATCTGCAAGATATTGTGACATTTTCTTGATTGTGAGACTTTTCTTTTTTGCCTGTTTGACCTTTTTCTCTATCTATAATCTTACAGATGAGCGCTAAATCTTGCCAAATTTTTAACAAAAAATAACAAAATGTAGTGACAAAGTCTAGCTCGTTCTTAAAAGGAATAATATATAAGGCTGTTTCTGTCATGATTCTTACATTAATGCACATTTTCAAAGTGCAGATTGTGTTCAAATGGTCGGTGCGTCAGTCTTCCTTTTACTCCAGTGGCGTGTATTCACTCGCTGATTGAATATGCGTGTAAGTGAAAAAAGCACTACCACTACGACTATTAGCGTTTATTGACGCGCAGTTATTTTGCTCGTGTGATCCTGAAATTCGGTTTTATCTAGATGCATTTTCGGAGAATCATTGTATACTAAGCTATTGATGAGCTACATTATCCTCAGTAAGCAGGTGAAAAGATGTTTTCAATATCTTAGCAAAGTAACAATGATGTGACGGAAAAGGTACTCTTAAAAACTCGAGGTTATTGATTAGATGCCATTTACACGTGTACATTGACGCCGACTGGTCCTAATTGTTAAAAAAATGGAAAACGTATAGTGTGGAATTATAAAATTCTATGACATACCACTGTCGGGATTGCGGATGAAGTTTCTTCTGACAATTTAGAGAAAATTTAATGTAATGAGCCGTCCTGTTAACATGACTACTGTGATAAGTGACGAAAAGAGGTTCTATTATGGGTTTTTGTTTGTGTGTGTGTGGGGGGTGTGTGGGTGTGTGTGTATGTATAGACCTACAAGCAAACAGTATAAAGATTTTAAAAAGGATGAAAATTTAAGTAGAATTTTTGTGTGATTTTTATAAAGCTAATTTGCTATAAATTTATAAAACTGTAATTCATTGGCAAATGACGATATTTGATGATGAAAAACTGTTTTAAAAAATCATTGCCGAATAGGCTTCCAAGCTGGTTGGGTTCCCGAAAAGAGGTGATGATATTTCCGTGGAAATGCCAAGGACAATTACGTCTTGTTAGGTCACAGGTTCATAATGCTAAGTAAAAATAAAATTTTTACCAAGACATGTCAAGATTTGGTATAATTATTACAACTTTTATATAACAATGTATTAGTATCAAGGGGATTGTCACTTCTGGCCTTATTGGCCTTTCGACCTCCTCCTCCGTTTTCATATATTCATATTGTCATTATGTTATATGTTTAACAATTGTACTAAATTAATGCGGAAATAAAACCTGAATCTGAAGTATTTAAAATACTCAAACTAAAAACTAAAAAATGTCTTTGGCTTTTATGCAAAATACATTTTCATGTAAAAGTGTGGATATATGTGACATTTGCGTTAACTGTAAACCAAATCTTTTTGCTAAATCTATCCATTTTGGCTACATTGGTTTATCAAAGGAGGTCATACAATCCCTGTACAGGAAGTGTACACAGTACATTCTCTCAATTTTTTGAAGATTTACTACTACAATTGAAATGCCATACTTCCGATTGCAGTGACTGATATCCTGCAACATTAGAGAAATATCAACTTATGACTTTAATTCCATTTAGCAAAATTCAACATCGGTGCAAATAGGTTGCTGTCATGTGTATAAAGACAATACATATCAATGCTAAGAAGTTTCACTACCTAGGTATTATCCCACGATGGCAAACAGTGAGCTGTTTCCAGCTACAAAACAAACATCTGTAAGCATTTAAGCATTTAATCAAATTTGGAAATGATTTTCAAGTAGTTCTTAGTAATTAAAAATCCTACCAGGTTATTTCACAATAACAGTAGTATTTCATTTTTTGATTCTAAGTATGGCGAAGACGCAATTTGATGTGTACGTGCTGTTGCAAATATAGTAGAATGAGCCCCTCGTTTACTATAGAAACGTCAACGCTACCCTAGTTATCTCACAATTGAAGACTTTCATCGCTTAGCTGAACGAACTTCATGCTTTATTACACGGATAAGTGGGTAACGGTTTTCAGTGTTGCTTTTTATAAAATTACAAAACTGAATTAAAATTGAGATTTACAACGCGTCTGTTTTTTTCTAAAAAGCAACCGATGTATGCAATAATGTAATCAGTAGATTTCCAAAAGTCATTTTGAATCTTTTACGTACAAGATATGTAATAAATTTGGCAAAGTGTTGTCGTCCCCGTACTAAAGATATTTTAGTCAAAATGCTTTTTTTACGATGTAAAATAGTTATTTATAAACTAGTATTAATATGATGCAGTATCTTTCGTACGTTGGTCTGACCTGAGCTTCATCTAACGCAAGTTCCTTATATAATGTCAATACCCTAGTAAAATTTAATTAAGAGGTTTGTTTCTGCTACAAGAAAACTGTTTAGAATAGCATGTCTTTGTCACCATGCTAATTTTTAACTTGAGTATTGAACTTTAGAAAAACGACTCATTCTCATACACTCCGATATCAGAAGTATTGCAACATAGCGTATATCCTGGTGTTTGCGAGTATAACTCGCCCATAGTTAATATTTGATTTCTTATTAAGCTGAGCAATGTTACCAATGAGTATTGTTCAATGCATTAAAACAGTCCCTTTAGCTTATTTTAATCCATTAATAATTTCTGTTGCTTTCAAAATGGCGACGTTCAGAGAGATATTGAATGAAGACCTCAAGCACATTGTAGCCCTGAGAACCGAAGGAATCCGTTTTTGTTATATGGATGTGCGGTTTTATTTTTTGCTGCCAACTGATTTCTGGATGTTAGACGTCGGGGGATTCTAGTAATGCATATAACTTGCGTATAAGCAGTCGTCCATGAAAGACTGCACATATGGAAAACCATCAATCATATTGCAAAAAATATGTTTTTGCCATATTACCAATTGGTCTTTTTGGTCGCTCAGTACTGCCCAGACAGTGAAAATACCTACGTATAATTATTCTTTAAGGAATGTTTAAGGATTGTAGACTCATATGTGTAGAGTAACGAAAGGGAAACAATTGACCACGCTTGTACACGGGCAGCAGAGAGTTAGGATAGCGAATTGGCCAAGAAACGTGACAGCGGCCCTGATTTAACGCCATATTGTTTTCATTAAGGAGTGTGGGTCTAATTAAGTTTTGATAATTAAAGAAGAAGGCCGGTATTCCAGAAAAATGTTTAGCTAAACCATTGTTTAACTGAGCATTAACTGTCCAAGAATGATACGCATCATTGCAGCTTTCAAGCAGAGCAGTTCAATGAGTCGTGCTGTTGACGAGAAATAAAACCTTGATTTAGCTAAACACCTTTCTGGAATACGGGCCTAAGTATTTTGAGTTTTAGATATGACGGCTACGACCATTATAACCTTTCTTTTATGACAAAACGTGGTGTATAACTCATGGTTTGAATTTCATTGGTATGTATTGATTCGAAAAACTTGCGACAATTGACGGGAATATCGATAACATTCAATTTATCGTCATTATCACCAAACCAATGTTAAAGTATTTTAGGAACATGTCAACAGTTTGTACATTACCACTTATCAATCTTAAAAATACGTCACACTCGACTGCACGCAGGTTTTTGATGATGGGATCTTCTAAAAAGGCGTAAGCATTATCAATCTAAACGCACATGCACATTACGCAAATCTGAAGTAACACACGTGAGATAACATTAACCGACGAGTCTTGGATAACACGTATTTCAAGAGACATGAGTTAATTAATCTAACATCTGATCCTCGACAGATATCAGCTCTCAAAGAATTGCTTATTCTGAGTGGCATTGTAGAAGTATGGCTAGCCCCCTAGTTATTGAAGTAAGTGTCAATTCATCAAAATTATTAAAGAAAAGAAACATGAAAACAACTTTATAAAGATATCATTATAACAAGGATAACAATGTTTTCATACCAACGTTTTGTAAACGCTATTTAAAATTATTTTGCGCCAAAACCACAGTTGACGATGTTGCAATACTTATGATTAGTGTGTGTATATTTAGAAAATCGTTTTTAGTATTTTACAATGTGTCTTCCAAGTTCCAAATTGTTTTAAAATTATAAATGTCAGGTCAAATCTACTAGATAAAAAAGCCTTTAACCTAAACCCCTCTATTGTCCGATAGAAGGGTTTAGTTTATCTTAAAATGCGTCTTAGAAAAGCAATCAGTTCGTTTAGGTGATGATACAAAGTATATACTTTTCCCTCTTAATGGGTAAAAAAAGATTTCAGACGAACACTGAAAACAACAAACATTTTGAATTGCCAGCCCCTCAAATGATGAAAATATCTTGATCTACAGTGGTAAACAAAAGCAAATCAAATGTGCAAATAGATTCTAGAATATCCCAATACCTGTGATAAATTTCATATTATGAGTCTTGAGCACGCTTTAAATTTGTCTTTAAAATGTCAGGTTATAGAAAAACAATATAATCCGCGTTTCTCCGGTGGGAAAACTAGGTCATTTTAAGTTACCTCGTTCTTTGCTCAACACCTCTTGACTTATATATCTTTTCTCACGAAGTAACACCACGCTGTCCTCTTAATTTGACACCCTATCAATCAAAGATATTTTAAGGATCTTACTGAAAAGGGAGATTGTCGTCTACATGGTAAGTTTTCAAACTGATGTCTTCATTAATGTACCATCGAAAATACCGTCACTGAGGCATTGTTTGTAAACCATCGAAAACTTTGATATACCGGTATGATTCGTATTTCAGAGGCATTTATGTTATAAATTCCTCTTCCTTTGTAAACACTGTACCTGTATTCATTATTATCTTTAACCCAAAACTGTATCTTTTTTGTCGAGTCTGAGTCCCAAATCGGCATAGCTAATACGATTTAAAAACAAAATTCTCAATATGGCATCCAGGTAGTTGAAATAGTAATTGTAAACTGAAGTGTATGTGTAGAAATAAACGAGTATCAGATTATTGCGCTTCAAAACCTCCAAATGTTTGGCATCACATACAAATAAAGTGTTGTGTATGGAATTTTCATCACCAAACCTCCGCTATATTATTAGAAAATTCATTGGAATTATATATTGTTAGATAACAAAAACTGGTTACACCGTATATTTGGTAGCTCATGAGAAGTATGTCCTGGCCCTTAACCTGTGTTGAAACAATTGATTGAATATTTGTGCCTTGCTGCCATTAATCCTTTGTTTTAACTAGTGAGTACACTCTTAAATTGATTTACTCTTTTTGAGTAAAAAGGGAACCACCCTACTTGGTAAGTAAAAATTTGAGCCAAAGTTTACTCAAGTTGAGTAAAATTTTTACTCGGTTGAGTAAACTTTTGCTCAAACATTTGACTCAACAAGTAGGGTGGTTCTATACTTAAAAGAGTAAACTAGTTTAAGAAGAGTGTATAGTACCTAACACTTTTTATTCAGCTATGTCTATTATTTGTATCTAGCCCTTTTTAGTTTTAAATCAGCTTTGTTTGCAAACCATTTTGGAATTTTTTCATTCTATTCAATGAACAACATGTAAAACTAGGACAAAAATTGTTTCTTCTATAATGACACTCTTGCATCCAAGGGACGAATTAGTTTATTATTTTTGTCAACTCGCCTTTCAAAATAGCCATCTTCTAAAGCATCGGTTACCTTTGTTAATCTATGATCTATTTCCGCAGGCTCAGCGATACTGGCCATACATGTAGTTCAAACACATTGATTTCTTTACAAGAGATTTAACTTGTGGACCTGGCATGCTGGATTCCAATGTTTCATTTTTATATAAACCAAATTGTCTGCTACTTTTTGTGGAAATAAAGAATGATTTGTTTGGCGCAATGTGATAAAAAATGGTCCCTCTAGCCCCTTCAATACAAGGCTTACTGGGAAGGTTAATCAAGTTCAAACCGGTGTATAGGAATCACCGTCCCCTGGTCTCACTGTCCGGGTTGTACAGTAAATTACAGGCTAACAACTCTAACACAAACTTGGTTCCACGCTTTATTCCGTTATGATCTATGGAAGGCGGACTTTGATTATGGGGGACCTTGATTATTTTAACATCGGGTTGTTGACCCCATCATACATGTATGTTATACCCCTGTTACGCACCAGTAGCTGAGTATGTTCAATTCAATCTCTTAAACCTTTAACGCGAACTATTTAAGTGCTTGAAATGCGTTCTACTCACTTAGGCCTACGCAAATTTAACGTTAGCAGAGAACGTGGTACATTTGCATCATATTAGATGTCACTTTGAAGTGGATAAAAAGTATAAACTAGTATACCTCTTAATCCCGGATGAACCTTCTTTAAGAAATGTCATATGTGATGGCTCACCCCGAAAGAGGGGAATTTTGCAGATGATATCAATTTTCATGTTTTCATTTCATCTGTTGTAGCATTTTTTAAGTATTAAAATGGCACCTTACTTGTTGAAATTGATCAAGTCGATCAAATTTTACAACAGCAAATCTGCTGAAAATTCTTATTATTTTCCTATTTTTTTGCTGTCTAATTTCATCTGTTTCTTGAGAAGTGTTCTGTTGCAAAGTCCCCCTTTTCGGGATGAGTCATCACATACCTTTTTACGCCAATCAGATATCGATATATATGCATAATATTCAACTTCAAACCTTGAATTGGCTTAACGGAGTAAAATCACGTGTAACTAATAATATTTTCAAATACACATGACAGCAACCTATTTGCACCCAAGGTGAATTTTGCTAAAAGGAAACTGATATGTTTTGCATTTAACAAATAATTGTTGATAACTACATGTATTTCCAGGGATATCTAAAAATTGAAATTCAGGCTTTGAAGATGTGCATTTGATATTCAAATATTACATTGTTAGAAACAAAATACTCCAACCTAAGTCTTAAATCAACCAACTTTGATTTCTATACAAGGAACAACATGTAAAACTACATTTACAAAAATTACGTCTTCTACAAAAATGATAAAAAAATGCTTATGACGCCTTTGCATCCAAGGAATGAATTAGTTATTTTTGACAACTCACCTTTCAAAATATCCATCTTCGATTCGGTTACCTCTGTTATGATCTATTTCCTCAGCAATACTGGCCATAGGCCAAATTAAACACATTGATTCCCTTACAAGAGATTTAAATTGTGTACCTAGTATGAGTAAATCAAAAGTTTGGTTTATTTAAAAAATAAAACAAAATTTTGCTTCTTTTTATTGATATAAATATTTAATTAAAAGTTTGGCGCCATTTGATAAGAAGCGGAACCTCCCTCTAGCCCCTGAAATACAAGGCATACCTGGATGGTTAATCAACTTTAGTCCGGGCTGTTGAAAAAAAAATGTTTGGAGGTCGACTATAAATTGAACCTAACAGTGAAGGATTATTTTCCAATGAGCAGTTTTTTTTAAATTATTTATCCATCGTAATGGTTGAATACTTCGTTTTCAGACAAAGAAAAGCGTTGAGTATAAAGTCAACAGGTGATTACATATCTTATTTAAGTATTAACTTCGCATTTTTCTTTTGTTTGATTATAAGATATATTTCTTAATATTTTTTATTATAACAGGCATTACTCCTTTTCAGAATATTATTTCTTTTTTTTTTAATATAAGCAGAATAGTCAGCAAATTTACAGACTGCTTCACAATGGCTTTGAATATCAATTGTTTATTCTTAGTCATCTTTATTTTTTCTCACCCTATATTTTTTGAAGAAAGTTAAAGAACATATCCCTTTTTTCAAAAATAGTTTTCAATAAGTGAGTCGCTTTGACGTTGTAGAAATAGTACATTAGCAACGGAACTAGCGTATTGTTATGACGTTTTACTTCGAGTGATTTCTTGCAAAGGAATCTTGAGAAATATTGTCTTTTTAGTTTAAAGGGACTAACTTAGATTCCACTTAGAAGTCTAAACTTTTGGAAATGCCCTACAATTTGTAGAAGTATAGTGAAATCAATAAAAGTGAGGTCGTGTGGGAAGGAGGTCGTGTGGTCTAGTGGAACAGTGTAGGACTCCGAATCATGAGGTCGCGAGTTCGAGCCCCGCTACACCAATGGGTTATGTCCTTGGGAAAGACATTTTATCTCGATTGCTTCGTCCACCCAAGCGCATTGGGGAGCTGTTAGGGGAATATTACAATCTAAGTTCCGATATGTCGGCGTCTTAAGATTGCGATCTAGTTGAGGTGAGATGGTTGTGATGATTTCCTAATAATAGCGTAATAATGTCAAGCGCTATGGTACTACGGTGAATAGCGCAGTATAAATACTGGATATATTTATTATATTTATTATTATATAAAAGTAAACATATTTACACAGAAATGGTTCAAATTGAGAGAGCATTAATTTACAATATATCATTTTACTATGTTTATGTGACTATCCAGTGTTTTATAAATCCAAAATTTACACCTCAGATGGATTTACCAGTTAAAAGCTTCAAAAGACAATTCAAAATATATTGAAAAAGAAACATTTTAAACGGAAATAAATTGTTTGCCTATCATAACCGTAGAAATAAGATATTAAGCAGATTTAAAACTAGAGACAATGTTTTTACATTGTTTTTCCTCCGGAGAAAAAATGAAGTTGTTAAAGAATTGCAACTTTCTCCAATATTCAGGGAAACTTACTGGAAGGTTAGTTTACTATAAACTTTTATAAGGACTTACTAAAAAAAGTGGTAGAAAAATAGCGGGAAGAATACAGGCCATTCCCCTTAATATATAGATACGCTTTCAATGGGTAAATCGGGTTTTTTTTATACTATAACGTGTATTTTCACCGTGGATGAAATAATGAAAAGATTTCGCTAAGTGTTGTGACGTAGTACTTTAAGTGATTTTGTTGCAGGGGAATCTTTCTTTTGTGGTTAGGCTGCTGAGTAAAATGAATAAGTAATGGAACACAAAGAATGTGTCTGTTATATATACTCTAGATATTTCTATATCTATTATATTTACTCTAGATTTCTTTATGTAATCATTTATGTATATTTCTTTTCTTTATTCGTTGCTTTCTAATTTGTTAAAAGTTTTCTAAAATTCAGAATGAAAGTCATCAGTTAAAGTTCGATGGGATTTCAGATAATGTTTTTCTATAGTAGAAAAACAGACGAATTGTAGGCCTATATTGGAACGCGAAAATATAGGTATTATCTAACAATTAACAAAAAACGGACCAAACAGGGCCGAACCCTAAACATTTTGCATGTTGGAAAATTGCTCGAACCATTAACCTTCCAGGCCTCAGATTAACTAAGTTTCTAGTAGCGACAAATTTCTAATTATAGCGAATACTGACAGAGAGAAGCGACACTTTTGGTAAAATTCTAGTAAAAGAAACCAATTTGGTCAAAATGAAGGTCATTGACCCGGCTTCTCTACAATATTTGAAACTTGAAATGCACATAAAGCGCCGGGCGCGGGACTCGAACCCGGGACTTCATTGGTGCAAGGCGAGGGAACTACCGCTGCGCCAACCTATTTCTTTATGGCACAATAATTGAAAGTGTGGATAGCTACACAGCGCTACACTTATTAAGAATTACACGTCACCCTTGAAAATGACACTCTTGCAGAAGTAAAAGACAAACACAATTAATTTGGGTTAAATCTATGAAACAAAGCATTGTTTTTCTATATAGATAAACATCTACCAATGGACACTTAAAACTCAATTCTTCAACCTATTAATAGAACAACTACTGATAAATTAGAAAAAAGTTTAGTAACAAAAAGAGCAATAGAGAAGAATCAGAAGATCAGTGTAGTAATAACAAAGATAACAGTGGACATGGACGGCTCACCTTATGAGCCGCCCCTACAATAGATTGACACATGAAGTAACAGAATGGACACTCTAACATGACAATATTTCCTCGAGCAGAGAAAGACAAGAGTGGGAGGTGGATGGATGGCATTAGTAAACTTTGAGCTTTACATGGATGAGCCAAGACAAGGCAGAGTGATGTGGGACATTGATGAAGAGGCCTTTATTCCTTCATCAGCGACGTGAGAAATTAAATATATTTTAATTTACATATCGTTCATATTTCATTTATATTTATAATAGAGGGGAGCGTGGCCGAGTGGTTAGAGCGTTGGACTCATAATCACATAAACTACATCTGTCGTGGGGTCGAGATGTCGGATGTAAAAGAACGTCACGGGCTAAGCTACGGCTGTTCGAAATAAGATAGGGGGAATCTAATGTCAAAATACGTCATAAACTCTAGGACCAGCGGCGTAGCGAGGGTGTCTGGCGCCCGGGGCATAGAGAGAAACTGGGCCTCCCCTGGGGGAGCAACTTGAAAATGAACGCCCCCAAACCCCCCCAAAATTCCAACAGCTTTGAAAAACTCCTCATTTTTGGCCAAAATGGGTAATTTCTGCTAAAATGTGCCAAAATATTTCTCCAGCGCGCGAAGCGCGCAAAATTTTTTGCGTTTTTTCAGAAATATTTGCTTATTTAAGCTAAAAAATACTGAAATCTTAATTAAAAATTTAGGCAAAAAATTGCTAATTTCAGCAGTATGTCCCCTGGTGTTGGTCCAATTATTTTTCATGTAGTGGCGATTTGGCGCCCCCCTAGAGGTGGCGCCCGGGGCAACTTGCCCCCCCCCCCCCCCCCCCAGCTACGCCGCTGTCTAGGACCAGAGTATTGGAGTTTACGTCCAAACATATGGATCCTGCTGATTATCAACGTAGAAGTAGAAGTAGAAGATATAGCAACTGAATTGTACCATGATATTGTACCATAACAGCTAAAGATAAGAATACCCTGATTTTCTGATGCCACTGCTTTAGAATCGCAACAAACAGCAAACATTTAGTTTAGATAAAAACAAACCTCCCAAGACATTTTTTTAGCAAATGGTGATCAACATTATTATATCAAAGCAGGAAAGAAGATGTCTTCGATATCTTAACAAAGTGTCTATGGTTTGATGGAAAAGATATTCTTAAAAACGTGAGGAGATTGATTTTATGCAATGCACATGTGAACATTGACGCTAAATGGTCCTCTGAGTAACTCCCTGTTTTAAAAAATACAAAGCGTATGATAGTGTAGAGTTTTCAAATGCTTTTGCATTCCACTGTCTGGATGGCGGATAATGTTTCTTCTAACACTTTGAAAGAAATGTAATTTGTCTTCCTGTCAATTTGAGCACTTTGATAAGTGCAAGTATCCGGCGAGGTACTTTTAGTTCTTTTCATATATACAAGTAAAACAACAAACATTCTAAGACAGGTGAAGGATGGCAATGCCAAATGCTTAAAGGCCAGATTTTTATGAGACCAATTTTTAATAATCTAATGATTATGTAAACTATAATACATTTGCATAAATAATGATATTTTAAAATGTAAATAATTTTGAAAACGATTGCTAAACAAGCTGCCCCATTGGAATTATGTCTAGAGCCAGCCAAGTATCGGTGCTATAATAGATATCACAGTCTAATTCACAAATACAAAATCAACTTGTTTCTCCTCTGTTTCAGATAAAGCGTGTAATATAAAGACTATAAAGTACTTGCTTCACGTTTAATACCTTGTTTTGTTTCATTTTATATAAACATATCTTTCAAATATGCTTTTAACCCTCGTCTTCCTGAGCCATTTTTTGGTAACACGTCTTCCTGTGGTTACCACCCCTTCCCGATTTAGAAATTTACACGCCCGAAGTTATATTGTTTGGTATAGTATTATAGGGTAGGTATCATCTTTCAATTGATACCAAGATGATAAAAAAAATTGGTCGACACGTACTTGTTATTATGACGTAACAAAGTATTTCTTTACCGAAAATTTCTACTATTTGCAAAGATATACACTTTTCAAAAGTTCATTATAAACGTTCTTAATGTCGGAATTTTGTCAGGTTTTTTACTAATAAATAAATGAAATGACCATTCTAATATCTCCTGTAAGTTTCAAGTCCATACCATGCAGATATTTTTCAAAATGGCGATTTAAACTTTTTCGACGTGGCAACCAAACTTCTCCATACCCCACCTTCCGACTTTGACGGCCTACCATACGGTAGCCCCACCACTTTAGTACCCCGATTCAAAATGACCGAAAAAGATGTAAAAACAATTACCTTGATGCTCAGGGTCGCTTTATTTTGCGTTTTGATGCAATCGGCGATCATCCGTTTGGGGGAAGACGAGGGGTTAAATTAGACAGAAACTGGAATAAAAATACTTTTTAAATCATAAAAATTGACCAAACGAATCACAGGTTATCGTCATTTTAGTTATATTCTTTCATTTCTTTCCGTGATCTCGGTATACAGTGGTATAAGCACAAAATGGTAAAGTTGCGTTATTGAAACATTTCATTTTTTGGGAAACATACCATGCAGGAGTCCTTTCAACCATTATAGTTTTCCAATGGTCTTCCCAATGGATTAACGTTTGCTTAAGTCTTTTTCACTCCATTGTCCTTACCCTTTCCTCTGCTGGACTTCTGTGGAAGATGTTCATCTCGCAGCATTATAAAAAAGTATTATTATTATTATTATTAGAAATAAGGCAACTAGTTAAAAGTAATTGCCTTATTTCTATATAGATTGTGTGTTTTAAAAGAAACGTTAGTAAACTGTTAAACAGCCATTTTTAGCCTTTTGCGGTCAACAAAAAAATCTCTTGAGCTTACCAACATTTTCCCAAATCCTTCTTAAATCGATAATCTCCATTGAATATAAAAGGTAAATGGTGCTACAATCATATATGATCAGATTAACAGGTAGATTGTTTTAAGCGGGGTTTTAAGATACCAATTTTTGCATGAACGCATTTTTGGATGGAATAATGTAACTTTACTTGATTCCTTCCCTTAACAATAGATTCAAATTGCATACCTGAAGTGCTAGGCACCGATGTTTTACTTTTACATAAACCGAATCTTCTGCTACGTTTATCCATGTTTGATACATTGGTTTATGCACTCCAATCTTAAATCTTCTCTATTAATTACAGATGAACAGTCATACTTTTCGAAACAGTGAGACAATGATAATATTTCCTTCAGCAAAATTCACCAATACCTCAACGTTTTGAGCAGATATGCGGCTGTTAAATGTATACGATACGTCCCTAAAGACAATACATAACAAAAGTACTGGCAATTCGTTAGAAAACCTAAATCTAGAAATATTTCACTTCATACATGTCCTACGTAAAATTTCACGACAGCAATTGTAAGTTTCCTCTAAGCTACAAACTAACAGCTGTAAGAAATTAATCCAATCAGGAAATATTTGTTCTTGTTGATTAAAAATGCATTTCAAGTTGGTTCATAATAACAATAGAAAATCTTTCTTGATTCTAGCATGGCGAAGACACAACTTAAAGTGAACGTGCTGTTGTAAATAAAGTAGAGACAGGAACTCATGTAATATTTACAAGAAACGTCAACACTATCCTACTTATCTCATGGTTGATGACTTTCATCACTTACCAATACGTACTAAATTATTACACGGATAAGTTGATAACGGTTGTCAAATTATGCGTTTAAAAATAAAATTATATTTGCCTAGCAAACTTGAATCAGAATGGAGACTTACAACGCATCTATTTTGTGCAAAGGCCAACCTATATTTACACTAATGTAATCAAAAGTCATTCTTTCTTTTAAATAAACGTACCAGATATGTGGAGAGAATACACTACGGGAATTTTGCGCTGAAAATAAACGCTGAAATTTTTTTGGCACTCTGAAACTTCTCTTAAATTTAAAATACAAAGGAAAAGTGACACTTTGAACATTTTTCAGTTATTTTTCTGCGTGATTTTCAGAGATTCTCTTTTACGTTATAATGAACATCGGTTATGGTTAAGTCCATTCCACATTTCTACAATTTTCACAACCGTGAATCTCCAAGAATCACGCAGAAAAATAACTAAAACATTTTCAGAGTGCCATTTTTCCTTTGTATTTCAAATTTAAGAGAGGTTTCAGAGTGCCAAAAAAATTTCAGCGTATATTTTCAGCGCAAAATTCCCGTAGTGATAGAACGTAAATAAAGAGAGGCCCACTGTAAAAAAACCATGTTAATGAACACTCGTCGTAATCTTAGATTACGGGGGGAAAGTTACGAGAAACTGATTTTACGGAGAAAGGGTTTTTAATTAGGTTACCCTTATCACATAATATACGAGGAATTGTCCGTAATTTTACGGCTTTCTGTAAAAGTGTCCGTTACTTTACGACTTTCTATAAAAATCCATGAAAAATGTCCTGCCGTAAAACTGTGTAGAGCAAATATCCAGCAAAATTAAAAATTATCGATTTGTATACGGATAGTTGTATTAGTAAATTTTAAAAAGTGCATATGTCGAAATAAATTAGCATGAAAGTGCCGAATTTCAAAATTAATACAATTTTTAGAAATGCAATCATTTGTACTAAGTAAGCACTAACTGCCAACAAGGTAACAATTCTCTGTCGTATAAATGCATCAATGTCATACAATTTTTCACACAATCAAGGGGTTTTCCCCAAGATAAACTACAATACAAAACGTCCAATTTGTGTATAAAACCAAATAATAATGTAATAGCGGAAAATACGGTGCTGGCAAGAAAAGTATATCAAACAAACACAACAACCAAACAATTATCAAAAACGCAAATTAAGATTCTTTGTTCACTAAGGTTTAACTTACAACTGCCAAAACGTGTTGCAATAATCGATTAAAGATGTTTGCTTTGCTGTTATTTCTATTAATTTTTAACGAGTGAAGTAATACCTAACATATGGTCCTGCTATAAAACAATAGTAAAAGCAAAGCAAAATCCAGATTATTAACATAAACATAAGTGAATAGACTTAGCCGATTACATATTTCGTATGCAATGATAAAGAAGACGATTAGTTTGATTTCATAACAAAAATCTAAAAGTAAAGTGTGCTACAGATTGCTTACCCTGGATTACATACACATGTGTAATACATAAATGTGTCCATAACATGTCGAAAAAAAAATGCGTAAAGTTAAATAAAATGAAACAATACGGTATTTGATATAGTAAGCAAACACATGTATATTCGTTCTGTATAAGAGTTCGTCGATAAAGTAAACTGTTCTTGAAATTTCTAACAAATAAGTTACCAATTATAAAGTTTTAAGATACCAATTTTTGCATGAACGCATTTTTGGATGGAATAATGTAACTTTACTTGATTCCTTCCCTTAACAAAAGATTTAAATTGCATA
>JXSR01S006277.1:2112-17209 GCA_000969725.1 Ophiothrix spiculata
AGAAGAAGAAGAAGAAGAAGAAGAAGAAGAAGAAGAAGAAGAAGAAGAAGAAGAAGAAGAAGAAGAAGAAGAAGAAGAAGAAGAAGTAGAAGAAGAAGACTGAAATTCAGTACTCAATAATTGAAACAGACAAACAAACATTCAAAAGCAGTAACTTAAATACAACTCCAAACATTGATTTTCGAAATCAGCAAAGCGCCACTAAGTTTTAATAACTTACCTTTTCCATTATTTTCAGCATAAATCATCAAAACCATGTATTGAATGTTGCGCAGACTCTCATAACAAATGATGAAATGGTTCAAGTTGAAATGTAATCTAATGGGGTATGGTTGCACTGAATGCATGGATAGCTACTAATAGAATGATTTTATACATTGTACATAACACGATGAAATAGTCCTAGCACAAGTTCAGCGAAGGTAACAATTTGTCAATATTTGTCAATATTCAGTATGTTGAGGACGGAGCCAGGGGAATTCTAACGGAGAAGGGACGTACCACACCTTACACACTGGAAATTCCCAAGCGCACACAAAATTTTAAAAAAATCCATTTAATCTCGATGTTCATAATTTACTGGCTAATTCATAGGTGCCCAGTATTCATGTTTAGTTAAAAAAATATGCAGAGCGTAGAGTACAAAATCTGCATAGAGAGAATATTAAAGGCATAGGATTCGATTCTAGCATGGGTTTAATTTACTTTTTAACTTTTAACTAATTGAACTTGACCTATGAAGAAATTTCACCATCCTGCTGTTTCCTTTTTGCTCTCTTGTGCCAAAAGAATTCAGGTAACTCTGACGATTAGACTGTAATGTACTACTAGATTTATTTAAATAAACTTTGCATTATGTTATATCTTCAATTGTTTTCTTTTTTTTGGCATGTAAATGTACTTGCAATGTGCAGATTTGAGCACAATTTCATGGTTTTTGAAATTTTGGCGGGAAATTTTTTGACGCGACACAAAAAAGGGTTTTCGGCCGCCATTTTAGAACGGTTCATCCGATTTTCAATTTTTCCCGTATTTTGGTCCTTTTTACATGCTTTGTTATTGACCAGAATTTTATACCGGGTGGGAAAGTGGGAAATACCTTGGTCACTTAAGTGTTCATATTCCACGAAGAAACCAATTGTCACCTGATGTGATTTCGGATTAAGAAGCGTAATGAAGTCAAACTGTACTGGTGTACTTAACTAAATTAACTAGTTTCATTCTTAGAAAACAACATTAGGCCATTTTGAACTTTTTTACAAGATGTAAACGGTGGCCTAAAATAGGAACAATCAATATGATTTTTTTTAGCACTGACCCTTTTCCATAAATTATTATAAGTCAGGGAATTTAATGACAAATAAAAGTAACAGTTTTTTATACAAAAAGTTAAGCAGCTAAATCCGTATACATGTACAATGGAAATCACCTATGTGAAAAGAACAATAAAATTAACACCTAGCAACGTTTGATTCTGTAAAGTTTCTCAGAAGAAACAAAACAGAATCTTTCAATAAGAAGCAACAGATCACTTAAGTGTGTACAGTTATTGAGTTCAAATGTTCTGTCAGTGCATAACAATGCATTTTGTAATCCGTAGTAAAATATTTTGTTAACCCATTACTTATTCTATTCACTGGAGTCAATAAGTATAGATAATCCCCACTGAGAAATTGCAATCCGTAACAATCCGTTTGTGTTTACAAGATAGAAAGCACAACTAAAACCGCCAGACGTTTTTGCTTTAGTCGAAGACAATAGCCTATCCTATACTTTGATTGACAGGCCTTTTTTGTGCGGTAAGATTAATAAGATACTTCTTTTGTCATTTACAATTTGTAAACTAATTTGTAAACTAAATCTTTTGTCCGTTAATGAAATAACTTACGACAAACTTGAACAGGCTAATTGTGTCTGTGAAAAAAGAAAACCAAGATTTACGCCCTCACGGTCGAATGATTTGGAATACTGGTATGCTAGATCAAAATTCACCTTCCCAACCGTAATGCCAAATATTCCTACGTTCCTACGTTGTTTACCTTGTTGAGTAATTACGAACAATTTCATGAATTGTGTATTTTATGCCTTTGAACCACTTTTTTGTAGAGTTTAGTTTCTTGCTCATAATGTGCTTGAAACCGTCTTGCAGTAAGGACTAATTTAAGACTCATTTTTGAATTACTGAACATCGGATTGTTCATAAATTTAGATGATTGAACTAAGGAGAGTGTGACTGAACACGGGAAAGTTTTTAAAGAAAATTTCATGATTCATTACCTTCCTATTTTAACTATGGAAAATCTAATCCCAAAATTCAAACCATGCATTCATCAGCTTTACATCGCATGTTTGTTAGTACATGCTTGATTTAAACAAGCTATTAGAGTAGCAAGATGCAGCTCACCATCAACTTAGTACACGTTTTCTTCGTTACTGAATGAATGAGAACAGGTAGCCTTCAGGAAGTTGCCGTTATTTTCGAGGAGAGACTTCCCGTAGGGCTACCTTAAAAGCAAAGTCTTCAAAACTCCACCAAATGGTACCAACTGACATCGAAGATCTTCGTGACAGAATTATGACAGAGGTGGAGTCATTGTGAGGGCAAAGAGCAGTTATCCGTAATGTTGTCAGAGCAATAAGTAATAGACCCAGGGTAACAGAGCAGAGGCTTGACTTGTGTACGAGGCAAGTAGTTGAATGGCGCTATCAAGAATATCCTAGTGACAATGACTTTTTTCAATTTTGGATGCAAAGCCACATTTAGTAAACTGCCTTTAATGACGTAAAACTTGAAAATTGCTTGGATTGTGTGGCCGATTTGATATCATTTTGAAGAGAAGATACAAATGTAAAAAAAAATGAATATGAAAATTAATCAACCGTGTCCAATAATGGAGGGCGCAAATCTCAGTTTCCTTTTTTCTCGGACACCCTGTATATTACTTTTTGATAAATTTGTACTACTAGTAGTATTTAATCTTATGAGTAAAAATCTGTAGACCATGCAGCACTTGTTTTAAATCATAGTGGTGTTCATTTCATCTTGTGTCAAAGAATCATGTTTTCGTGCTCTATTTGTGTCAAAGGTAAGTATGCGATAACGATTTTTAAACGGTTAAAATGGTCAATGTTACAAAGGTCAAATTGTAAAGTATTAGTTCAAAATACCCTTATTCACACCAAGCATATAAAGACTCCCAAAAAAGTATCGCCTCATCTCGAATAAATGGCTCGTGTGCAAATATGAAAGTCGCAAACGTAATCTCATGACTTTGTGTACAAGCGCTGGAATTTCAGCTTTCATTTGACACCCTGTTTCTTATAATTGACTGAGAAACATTTAAGTTATGATCTTTTAAAACCCTGGAGGTCAATTTTAAAAAGTTGCAATTTTCATTTTTCGCACTGTACAAACCAGTAACACGAGACTATGGATCGATATGGGATAAGCGAGCTTGACAACTGAATCGTGCGTTGTCTTTTTTTTCTAAAGCATACGTCATTATCTCTAAGCATCGTCCATCAACTTGCAGTGACGGCGCCAAAAGGGGAGGGTGGGTGAACGGGGAAATTTCCCCCGTCCCGTTATAAGCCTTGCCCCCCCCCTCCCCCATTGATCAAAAATGGTGCGATGGAAAATTATGGGATATGGTGTTTTTGTTTGCGTATCGCGCGACAAATTCTGCCAAATTTGATATTTTTAGCTGCTAAAGTTGTTAAAAATTCTTGAAAATCGTGAAAAAATACCACTTTGACTAAAAAAAAGATATGACATCTTGAAATTTACGCGAAGCGCATGAAAATGTTGCATTAAACATTACAAATGTTAAAAAACAAGGGACAATTTGGCCTAAAAATTGTGTCAGTGACTGAAACTGTGGGTAATAAGGAGGGGGGGGGGGGCAAAGCGTATGACATGGGGGCATTTGCCCCAAATAACCCTTGCACCCTCTCAATAATTGCGAGTTTATGGACGATGCTTAGAGACCCATGAAGCTGCTTTTGAAAAACAGTACGCTTTAGTGAACAAACTCACTTACCTCATATTGATCCTAGCCTTGCATTACTGGTTTGTACAGTGCGAAAAATGAAACTAGCAACTTTATAAAATTGACCTTGTGGGTTTTAAAAGTTCATAACTTAAATGTTTCTCAGTCAATTGTCAGAAATAGGGTGTCATATGAAAGCTGAAATTCAGGCGCTTGTACACAAAGTCTTAAAATTATGTTTGCGACTTTCATATTTGCACACGAGCCATTTTTTCGAGATGAGGCGATACTTTTTTGGGAGTCTTTATTTGTAATCATTGGTTATTCAATTCTACGGGGATTGCAACATATCTGACTTGTTTGCTTGCTCGTTTATTTATTGTCATCACAAGTAGGAGAGATATACAAAGTGCTACTCCAGCCACGAATCCTATTCCTGCCTCCCACATTCCAGATTTGGCGTGTTCCTCTGCGGAAATAAGCAATGACAAAATATATTAAATCAGTATTATTATCACAGAAAATTCTTTGACGTCATCCAGCAGCATTTCCAGTGTGAAAACAAAAAAAGCATCACAGCCATACCAACTGCTGATGACGCTGGCTGAGCCAGCGAAAACGTTCCAGGTGAGCGATTTATTCGTATAGTGTTGAAATTTAAATTAAATTCCAATGTTTTCTACTACTACGTATGAATATACACTCATGTATAATTGTTAGGCTAAGGTTTAGGATTAAGTTTGAGTGAAATTGTCAGAATGTTTGCATTTTTGTCGGGTTTCATTATAATGTAACTGGACAACTGGATTAATATAACGAAGAGGTTTTTTTTGGTGCAATTTAAGAGGTTCATCCTTCCAACATCAAACTAACTGACTTTGCATTTTAAAAGTCTATCAAAGCAACTTTAAGGTGTAATTGTAGAGCTAACTTAACGATTTTATGGGGTTCTATAATGTTCTAATGTTAGACTGACAGTAAAAAATACAAATTTGCATACCAACGTTCAAATCTTTTCTGGAAAATCTGCTCTGTACCAAGTTCAACGGTCCTTGAGACATTAGATACTTGTGAGTATACCCCTGCGGATTTGGTTCATGACGCTTCTGTCTGCTGGAGATACATCCTTGTGAACACCGAGATGTAGAATTGGTTACATCACAAACCAGAAGGAAACAGTGAATGTAAATCTATTGGTTGTAAAACACGATCAAATTATTTGTATAAATAAAATAAAGTAAATTTAAAAACAGATACTCCAGGTGTAATGAAATACAGCGTCCGGGTGACTGAGTGTCGTAGCTACTATTTAAGTGTATAGAACGTACTTATACATGTGCGATCAATAAATCATTGATTGAGACTTATTCCGTGAAGTTCAATTATTAGACCCGGACTCTTGGTTATGGGAGACACTTATTCTCATTAAACAGGTGTAATGAAATACAGCGTCCGTGTTACTGAAATTCCCTACGATACCTTCTATTAAATTGTGTAGAACGTACTTGTACATGTGCAATCAATAAATCACCGATTGCGACTTATTCCGTGTAGTTCAATTAGACCCGGACTCCTAGTTATGGGGGACACTCAGTCTCATTACACCGGGATAAATACAAAATCAGACAAAATTCTGCAGTTCCATCCATTGTTTGCTCTATGTATATAGCGATGAATAAAAAATGGCGGTGTTCTAAGGTAATAGGGGACCAAGTTTTTAGAACGGTCTGATTACAACAAATGTACCATGACTGAAAAGCTCAATTGTAATGTGTGTACTTAATAAAGTAAACAATCAAACAAACAATGAAATAGACATAAGCAAGTTAACAAAAACATGTAGACTAAGTCACTCTATATGAATTAAAAATCAAATGTACTCACGGTGGAATTAGATCCAGTAAATTTAAATGCCTCAATTCCAAAATGCTGTTTAGTTGGGTCTGATGATTGGAAGAACTCCAATGTGTCATCTTTGCTACAGCTAAGCAATAGAATACAAAAATATACCATACAATAAATACCATACAATAAAGGTTAATTCTGTAAATGAAGTTGATCACTTTAATGCAGTCGAGTAAAACAAAACAATCGAAGACACCTGTTTGTTCTTGTACCACCAGATACATATCAATGTCTTCAAGTGAGGTACCACATGGACCAAGATATGTTAAGGCTATACAACACAGCGTCGATTACTTTTTCTTAACTTAAGTGGATATGTTTGGTTGTTTCAAGAGGTAACTCAATTTTTGATAAAAAGTTCAAACTTTATCTTTATTTTAAGCATACTATTATCACACAAAACCAAATATCATTACGGATTCTCATTCGGATAATATATTTTTTATTCCACAGAACACGTCGCTAAAATTCCGTCAATTGCGTTAACACTACCCTCATATCCAAATGCATCTTACAAACATGAATTTGTCCATTAAGGAAGTTTGCTGTCTTGTTGTTCCTTTATACATAAAATTTAATTATAGAATTGTTTTGTCTCACCCATCTTCAAGAAATACATAACGTGGTGTTGAGTAGGGGTTCACCGTAGTCGTAGCAACGCAAGTATCAACAAATAACTGTAGTCCCTCCTCGGCGGATACCTCTAACTCAACATAAAGCTCATCCTGGACGTTCACCTTCACAGGGTACTCATTTCCAGTGTAGACGTTACTAAAATTTCCATCTTGATACAGCTGTGTTTTGAAACTGAATTCACCATGCCCTTCCTCAAAATAAATGATGCTGGTTGCGTCAGGGTTGAAATTCAGTGACGTAAGACCTTCACGATCTACCAGACACTCAACCGGAATAATTATGGTTTGTTGACGTGTTATCGCGTCATCCTTGTTGTCAGACTGGAATTCGTTCGTGACCATATTAGAAAATACCACTTTATTTCCTCTGACCTGATCGATTGAAAGGGTTATCAATTTTATAATTTTAGATTATAGCAATTATCGTCAGGGCTATAACAATTAACACGATAATATAAGGGCAATATTAACAATAATTATGTTAATTACAACAACATCAGATTCAATGTGAGCATTTGCATTAGGCTATGAGATGAGATTCGATTGTGGCCTTTCATCATCGTCGTCGTCGTCTTCGTCGTCGTCATCATCATCATCATCATCATCACCATCGACGTCATCATCATCATCATCATCTTCGACGCCATCATCATCATCATCATCATCATCGTCATTTAATTATAATTCAAATATAGAATATATGTTTGTTTGTAAAATTGAATCTTTTTCATCGATGTGTACAAGAAGAGAGTTCTTCATGTAAAGTAAATAATCAAAACATTGAAGTACCTCCATCAAAGTTCCGCAGTCACCAAACTCCGTGTCAATACGCAGATGAGTACTGTTGTGGTTGGTCCCGGTACATATTGCGTCAACAAAATGCAAATCAGCTGCACCAATATCTCCAGCGATTATGCGTGGTATGTACACTGTCATGTGATTGTTGTCACATGACACTGAACCATAGTTGCTGGAATCGTTGAGAACAACGGATGAAGGAGTACTTGACACTATTTTACCTGTAGATAATGGGTTTATAGAAAGTGTTTTGCAGGGTATTCTTGAGAGTAAAAATATGTTGTACATTTTCACCTTGTTGTGTCCTTAAAAGGCACTTTATCCTCATTCCTTCGTCGACCCGAGCGTAGTTGGGAAGCTGTTACGGGACACATTATAAATTATAATCTAAGTGCAGACATGGTCAATTTTAGTTCTCAAGTTATGAGCTACCAAATATTTGGTACAACAAGTCTTTCTTATCTTATAATCTGATATACAATTCCAATGTATAATTGTTGATGAAAAATCAATACACCACATAGAGGAGTATATGGTGGAAATGTTTGGTGATTTACAACACCAAGCATCCATTATTGATTAGAAGATGCATTGGAATTATATATTAGATTTATAAGGTAAGAAACAGTTTTTGAACAGAATATTGGTAGCTCACAAAGAACTATAAATTGACCCACATGCACGCTGGCCAGCAACTCATCAACTCATAGTTGAATGCGAAATGATTGTGACAGTTTCCTGAAATAATAGGCAGCAGCGATTTGAAACCGTTGTTGTTGTTGTTGTTATTGTTGTCGTTATTGTTTTCGTCGTCGTCCTTCTCTTTCTCCTCCTCCTCCTTTTTCTTCTTCTCCTTACAATTATTTATTAAGAAAACGTGATGTTACTTTAACACTTAAGTGCATAAGGTGTTTTAGAATCCCGTTAGTGCACAAGGTTTGGGGGGGGGGGGTTCCATATGGACCCTGGATTTTGAACGCTTTAAATACAATTTATCTTCAAACCTGTACAAAATGATACACCAACTCAATTAAATTTATATGAAACAAAAACATAATAAAATCCTTCATTCCGTTTCAAAATGGCGGCCAAATATCTAGTTAGTGTCAAATTTTCATTTTTTCCAAAAATTTCACGCCAAAAACTGGTAATCTGTTTTCCCAAAGGAATTTTCAATGAAATTTGGCTCATAATAGAAAATTACAATTAAAAATACATTGCTAAAATGAAAATTCAAAAATGTTGTTTCGTTTCGGTTTTAGGGAAAAAAAAAACACAATTCGAACAGCACCATCATTTTTCCAGTTTATGCTAATTATCTCAAAAATGACACGACCGATTTGATTTTTTTTCTCCAAAACATGCGTATTACATACCTTGACAATTACATAAAACAGCTTTATTAGGTTATGTTGCGTTTTCGCGAAAAACAAAATCCACGGTCTATATGAACCCCCCTTATGCACTTAAGTGTTAAGTAATATGATATAGCATATTTTTGTAATGGAATTTTACTTCTTTATAGGTAATTCCTCAGTACATTATGCATTTCATTTTATAGCGATGCCTTCATGAACAGTAATGAATTAAACCACTGTTCACAGATTTGAAAAATCGGGTAATATTAACAGATATTCAATTATGTAATTAAAGCTTCCTATAGCAAGACTGATAATGTAATGTTATCAAAATGTATTCTTACCAGGACAATCCATTTCATCACTACCCTCACGACAGTTCAGGTTTCCGTCACACGTTTGACTCTTTGGAATACATTTGCCGTTAAATCGACATTCAAACTGATTTTTATCGTCACAGCAGCCCTTCTCGTCCATGAAATTGGAACAGTCTGCGAAATTATCGCAACGTCGGTTGTCTTTTATGCACGGACCCGATTCCCCACAACGGAACTCATCATCCTTGCAAACTGATACAAAATTTAAAGTGACAATGTTTAATTTGTGTTTTATTTTGATTTTGTTCCGTAAGATAACGTTGTTTATGTGTTGCGTTAATCCGTCATTTGTCCGTCATAGTTTGCCCCACCTAGGATATGGGAAGCTGCATAAAGGTTAAATATTACAATCCTACTACCGAAAGGCCGCAAAACACCTAAATGAAGGGTAATAATTTTGACTACCTGCAGGGAATCATGAGCGGTTTGATCTAAATGGAAAATCGCTTTACTAAAACCAGTTATTATTATAATTTGTTATTATATTTTTTTAATGAAACGGTCTACTTGGGTAATGAACACATTCTCTCAAAGTGCATTGAAATTACAAACGTCTCAATAAACCTTCAGCTCTCGTCCCCCTAATAAGAGAAGGTTAACAGTTCATTGTCAATTTCATCAAAACGCAAAATAAAGTGACCCGGACGATGAAGTACGGATATAAAAGAAATAACCGTACTTGATCGTCTTTTTCAAGCGCACATCAGTGGAATAGTTGTTGTTTCCACTGAAAGAGTACAAATACGAGCCATTATCAGCCCAGCAAAAGTAAAAAATTAAGGTGTGGTAGCGATTATTGTTTAACATGATTTTACCCATAAACCATTGAGAATTTATAAAAAAATACATTCGATTTTACATTAAATATACAATATACATTTATAATAAGGTTTATGTTTCAAACTTGTGGAACAGACACCTAAAGTGTTGTTCCAAAAATGGTATGAAGCAGTATTTTGTATCATGATTTTGAGTTATAAGGGTAAGTAAAACTATTACGTTTCACCTTCAATTCCATTTAAAGTATATTTACTCATGAAAATTAAAATGCACACAATGATTAGTACCGTAACTAATGATTTGAACGGGGACATTTGAATGCCGCTTAGTTCCCGTCGATTTATGTGATAAATAATGAACATTTCGACATTACATATTAAGCATTAAATTACGTTTTGATGAAAATATTGTTTGGCAATCATACTTGAAACATGGAAAGGAGCGTTTTAGACAACTTGACCAATACAATACAACATATTTCAAACTAAATTTTCTTATTTTATGGTACTGCCTATAAAAGACATACAGTCGAATTGGAGGGTCAAGGACCCAGGCGTTGTCAAATCAAATTTGACCTAAAAATCATGTTTTTCGACCCATTTGTGTCGTTGCCCCCTACCCGTACGTGAGAGGGTTGATCCCATTCGGAACTCAATTTTACACTTAACTAGATTACCTATCAAATCTGACCAAAAGAAATATAAGTTTCCCGATAGTGTCCTTATTACCGCCTTGTGAGATATGGCTGAATAAAGTGTTTGTGCGGAAATACTTTAGACCGCGAGTGTACGTGATTACAAAATTGAACTCACAGATCGAAACATTTAGCATATAATAATCAGTTATAGTTGAATCATGAAAAATCCTATACACTAAACGTATAACAAGCATAAAAATAGTGTTTCATTAACTCTTAAATCTTGCTACTGATAAAATCGAGATTTACGTAACCACCCTTTCTCAAGTTCTATTACCCGCATAAATCTATTAATTGCCGGGGTTAATTGTAATTCATAATATTTAAAAACGAAACCAATTCTTTTAAGCAAGTGTCTATTCACCTATCATATTGGTTTACCTGATTTCAGTTTAGCGGACACTAACATTTGAGACTAACAAAATATGCTGGGATAACACTTATTGCTAACCATGCTGGCATGATTCTTGCCCCAATCTGATCAAAAATGTTTTAACCTATGTCAATATGCAAACGGTTCACGATATTCAAAAACTACCATAGTGATAATTTCCGAGTCCTAAATGGTTCCGCTAGACCCACGCGCTTAGCATTAATAATGCAAGTCTCTGCCATTTCTGAATTGATCTTAAAATACCAACCTTTAGAAGTAGTCATGGCAATAGTAGTTATCGGTGGAATAGTTGTTGATTCTACTGAAAAAGTACAAGTACGATTCACTATTAGAATATTCTTGTATAAACAGGGTGTCCAAAAATTAACGACACTTTGTAAAATGCTTATAACTTTAAAACTGAGATTCGCATAGCAACTATAGACATATGTATTGATAGAGGACATTTGTAGAATTATTTTGGTACCAATCATGAATCAATTACCATTTTTGAAAATAACGTTCAACGTAAATTACGTCAAACGTAAAGAGCGCACTTTCATACTGAGAAGAAAAATAAATGTGCGACTCGTATGTTGGGGAGGGATCAATGGTTGAAGACAGGAGAACCATTCATGAATATTTTAAGTACCTCTTCAAGGAAACAACTTTTACGATGTTAATTCGAAGATGTTTGATTGTGTTTTTGTCTTAATAATTACATAGCGCAACTCTAGCGTAATGCTTTCCTTTAACAGACATTCAAAGTTACACTCGCAGGGACATAATAAATTACCTCTTTCTTATTAAAATTAAGCTGCCTAGTATTTCAGAATATGTTTTAGATGGCCTCCTTGCAGATTTCAACATTCTTTGACTCTAACGACAAAGTTCTGGATGTTTGTGCATATGTACTTCATGAGCTTCCTGTTTTCACTGGCAATGTTCGGTTTCAGATCAGGAATAGTCTAAGGTGTTGAGATGTACTGTCCTTAAAATAACCCAAAAAAGGAATCGGGCGGACTTTAATCATGAGAGTGAAAGGGCGAGGGTTTCTTTGTCTTGAGCGATATGATTCTTCATAAAAAAGTTAATTTATAAAGCAATTCTAAACGGTTTAGCTGTATGAGGCTGGTCATGTCGTCATGGTGAAGTGGCAGAAGAGTGTCGACACTGTATGGTACAGTGGCTCAACCGCTTTGAACTTTCAAACCTTCTTCCTTTCCTAGAAGATCACTAATTGCATTATGTTTGGTACCAAAATATTT
Organism: Ophiothrix spiculata; assembly: GCA_000969725.1. Lineage (NCBI taxonomy): Eukaryota > Metazoa > Echinodermata > Ophiuroidea > Amphilepidida > Ophiotrichidae > Ophiothrix > Ophiothrix spiculata. The sequence continues at coordinate 14,293 of JXSR01S006277.1, forward strand.
CTACAAGTCTCCTCTATCAATACATATGTCTATAGTTGCCATGCGAATCCTGGTTTTAAAGTTATAAGCATTTAAAAAAGTATATTTAATTTTTGGACACTCTGTATAATGTTTTTCAGTATTAATATGCAAATTCTTGTCGGGAGATTTTGGTGTTGGCTCAGTTGACTGTTCTACTTGGACGTATATAGACGTACTGGTGAAATTTTGAATTCTAAGTAATACAATTTATAATGCAGCCATTATTGTAGTCATGTAATCATTGCAGCTTATTGCAAGATTTACATTGGCAGGGAAAGTATTCACAAAGACGGAGTGTGAGTGGATAATTGCAATCATGAAAATAAACTAGTGCCTACATTATTATAAAGAAAGGAAAAGACACTGGGATAAAGAAAGGACTACTTTTTAATCAAGTGAACACTAAAATAAGCAGAGCCAATCCAGGTCAGACGATAATAAAGTTTTAAAGAAGCAAAGAATAGAAAATAAACTCTGGCAGTGGTAACTTCAGGAATTTTGTACTTATGTAATTTAACTACTACTCGATTGAATTGACTGAGGATGCGCTCATTTTTATAATTCTGTATAGCCATTATATATAGCGTTGTCTTTTCTGTCTAAGACGAACGGTACTTTCCTATTATCGATGGGTTGGGTTTTTATGGGATGTTTTCGAGAGGGGAAAGGTGTAGTGGATTATGCGCAATTGAAAACGAGTGCTTTATTTGAGTGCTTGATTGAGAAAATACCTGCACTTTTTCTCCCCTAACATGTCTATATCAAGGCCCATAAATCCTCACCTTCACAAGCCTCTTTTGTTTCGTCACTTCCGTCCCGGCAATCGCCATGTACTCCGTTACACCTCAACGAATCCGGAATGCAGTAACCATTCTGACATGCCCATTTGCCTTCTTTACAACAAACTCTTTCGTCCTCGTTTTCAGAACAATCATATGTGCTATAATCGCACATTCTTTCTCGAGAAATGCATCTGCCATCATTGCAAGCAAAGGTTTGGTCACCATTACAACTAACGAAATTTTCTGCAAATACAAATCAACATATACAATGATTGGTTTGCACTGTGACAAATTCACAGTGCAGGGTAACGATTGTGGGTCTTGGACTAGCGAATGTCCTGTTAAAGGCTGTGTAACACATCACCGTACCGTGCGAACACTGTTTGGTAATCGATATACACGTATTTCAATGACCAAACCAGTGTAAGTTATTAGTTCGTTATTCGTACGTTTCGTGATGTGTGACAGAGCCTTATGTGACGGTGAATGATACTTTTTAGTCATAATCAAGTTTTTTGTCATCGATTACTGACACAATCACAATTGCAAGGAACGAAGTAACAACGACTGATGCGACGTTGGCATCTTATAGTGGTTTACACTATAACGACTTGTCGTCGATTGAAAGTAACGGACTTAAAAATCACTTACGGATGGTAACGACCTTCGTTATTACAACTAATATCGTTTCATTACAAAATTAAAAACAATTAAAAACAAAAGCCCGTCGAGGTGTCACTTGAGGTCATTACCATCGTCAGAAAATCTTGATATGATTTTCAAATCCGTTACCTTCTGTCGACGACAAGTCGTCAGAGTATAAATCCACCTTAACTAACTAACCAACTAACTAACTAACTAATTTATTATCCATCGTCCGTATATATAGAACCTTTTTATAAGCAAAAGAAAGTTCAATGCTTTTTTAAGAAAAAATGGATTGAAAGATGCGATTCTTTCATCACAAACTAAAGATTTGTCAATTTTAAGGTCATTTTATGGCCATAGCACTTTGATAGCCACCCCCTTTGGAAACGGTGCAGTAGAAAATATCATAGTTAGACGAGGGCAGTTAATTAGAAGTAAACTGAACATTTTGACTAACGTTTTAACGAATTAATTAAATGGTTGTTTAAAGTAACATAACTTACTTCAAATGTTTTAAAAGGAGAATGAACATTGTTTTGACCACAAATAATTACATGCAAATACTTAAGATCAGTAAGCCCTATATTTTCTGTTGATTGTCTTAAAAATATACGGATATATTTCATATTTCAAGATTCAAGATTCATTATATTCTATTTCTGTGAGTGGCTGAATAGCCAGATTACAAGAAATATTACATTGTACAAAAACACAAAATATCAAGATTTCACTCTTAAAATCATATATCAGATTATTTTCTTGAAATGAAACTATGCTGGTGTTTGAAATAACCACAAGGATTGTGAATATGTCAAAAATTCAGTTTCGGCAAATTACGACCTTGACATTTATTTTCACATGTAGCACATAGTGAAGTTTGCTGCATTTACGGCTCATTTGAGTTGGACAATCACAGATAATGATGTGCTTGTCAATCAACATGATCAAATTTTGATTTACTCTTTCAACCACAATATAAAAATATTTCGATATTCAGATATGATCGTTTTATAAGAGCTGAAAAGTTCATTTTATGCCAAATGTAAACTCACCTTGTGTATAATCGGTTGATTGCGATGTAAATATGTCTGTTGTTGGATATGAAACGGTGACTGCTGTCCTTTCAAGGTGTTCCAAAGTAGTAAAATCATTCTCGTTTTCTGGAGTAAAATACGAAACAGCCGTTGGTAATGGTGACGAATATGTAGCTGTATGGTGAAGAGGGAAATCTGATATTTTTCATGGTTTTTTTTCGGTAAAAAATAAACACCAAAAACAAAAAATGCAATGAAAATATTGCTCATGTAGAAGGTTCAAGCAGAAAACCAATCGAGCTTAAAAATTTTTAAAAAAATTAACTAACTATCTAACTAACAACTAACTAACTAACTAACTAACTAACTAACTAACTAACTAACTAACTAACTAACTAACTAACTGACTAACTAACTAATAACTAACTATTT
>JXSR01S006278.1:45586-55706 GCA_000969725.1 Ophiothrix spiculata
AAGGATTATACCGATAATAAATGAACTGGTCGCAGATATCATGAATTGATTCATGAATTGCTATTTATGTCAAGTTTATAGAAATCTGACATGCTCTGTGGAATTACCGATATTTTGAAAGATTTTAATATGCCTGCGGAGAATTCCTTCACATTGCATTAACCCAAATGGTAGAAGTGAATGTCAATAAAAATATATGTATTTTATTTACCTCTGCACCGATTTCGATTCTGACTTTTAACTTAAAATCTAGATAAGTACAAGGTTTAGTAAAATTCCTTACGTTATTTACAAGATGGTAATCTACATTCTAATTTTCAAAGTTACCATGAAAAAGAAAGAAAGACAAATAATTTTACTAGAAGAATATACGTTCTTATTGCGTTTGCATTAGTACGGATGTTATCAGGTTAACATTGCGGAAAGGTTGATGGCTGTTGGTAAGCGTTGTATGTCGTACAAGTTAAAGTGATTGTCGTACAAGTTAAAGTGATGGAGGGCATGAAGGGAGTATAATGATACCCTAGTTTTGTTAACGGACAGCATTTCCATTGTCGACCAACTCCTAAGGCCGAAAACATAGTCGGAATTTTCGCTACCAAACATTTGGTCATGACGTCAAAATGACGAGTGCCTCCAAACAAAATACCGAGTTGAGACCAAATAAAACTTCGCGCTAGATTGCACATGTTATTGAATTGCCACATTCATTGGACCAAATGTTTGTTACCCGTACATACTTCAAATTCGATGGCAAATATTTGGTGACGTCAGATCAAATGTTTGGTAGGGAAAATTTTGTATGGAGGCCGACTATGGTTTCGGCCTAACACTCGAGTGATCGACGTCGACACTGCCGACAATACATTTTCGGCAATGCAGCAAAAACTGAGTCGGCTCTGTAATGTATAGTGAACACTGGTGGGATGTAGCGTCACTTCTTCCAACAAGCTCATGCGGTTGTAAATGAAGTCACACGCGTTATTAATTCATTGGTCCTCCTTTGCGTTTGACTCCAGGTTTCGGGTGTTGCGAAGATCCAAATCGAGTACGTGTTGGTGTCTATAAATGGTGTCAATATCCTCTTTGCATGGTCATTGCAATCTTCATCCTGCTAGCCTTGGTTCTGTCGAAAAGATTCACAAGGTATATCTATCTTTATTTAAGATCAAGGATATTATTCGATAATATTGTTATCTTCTTGCATTGTAAATAAACTTTGAAGTACCTTACGTCCAATGCATCCCTTGCGTTTCGTGAAGTTCAGGGACTCCTCGTGACATGCCGCCCTGGGCATTTATCGTCAGCTTAAATGTTCCTAAGCAAGCATTTACCCAGGGATGTTGTGGCCGATAGAACCCCATAAAAATCAACAGAAAAGGAAAGAATGAAAGAAAAAAGAAAGGAGAAAAGAAAAAGAGAAGAAGCAGTGTTTACAGAAAAGAAGACCCTGTTTCAAAGCCAGTAAAAGGATTATATCTCTTCACAAAGGTATCGCTGGCAGGTTCATGTCTGGGCTTATATTTTAGTTTATTTCGACAGATATGAAATACGTTAAGAATAGAACCCCCTGTCTTTGACAATTGTGGCGATTTTGCCAGCAGACAATTAATTAGCATCATCATCTGCTATGGCTAAGTGATGAATATTGATGAAGAGGTTTCCTGTGCAGTCATTGGTTCAGTGGCAATCATTGCAGGCATGTTATATTATATTTGACCTATATTTAGCACGTTCTTGATTGATAAGTCAGAAAATAATAAAACCACTGACATTTAAGTTAATTTTTATGAAGTTTTAACTGATAAAGTTTTTTTTTAATGAAATTTATTGAAATATGCTGTCTCGCGAAAATAAATACAAAATTTTAAAATCATAATGCATTACAGTTACAATGTATGATAAGAGAGTGTAAATTGTTGTACATTTAGCGCCTTTCTATACTGACGAAATCATAGATTCTACTTAACTTCTGCTTAATGCTGTGCCCAGTGGTAGAAAAAGTCTAACAGATCACTAAGAATCGTGTTATTTATGGTCGACTCGAAGTTATGTACTGGAGTACCATCGCTGTTAGTAAGTAAATATATCACTCTGATCTTGATATCCTGGACCTTATCCTGATTCCGGATCAATACATGATCAGGAAAAGGGTCACATCTGTTCCTTTTCAGATGAATTTGATCCGAAAAAGAACAGATCCATTTCCTGATCATATTGATCCGGAATCAGGATAAGCTCATATTTGATCCTGGCTTTCTAAGGTTTAACCAGATTCAGTTTCTGATTCATAAATGGCGGATCCGGAGCGAATTCAAACATTCAAGTTTAAATGGCCATTCCAAGTAATGCAGGACCGATTAGCTGTAAAAGATATCATCGATATAGATAGACATTTTAAAAACTGTCTCACTATATCAAACCCTCAAAAAGACAAGGAAGATTCACCACCAATGTTGCCCAATGTTTATCCATAGCTATTTTTATTCATTTAGTTTCCTGACACAAAGACGGGATATCCTATAAATAATAAATCCTGGTAAAAACAAAGCATATAGTTTACAGTACAGGTAAGAAAATATGATTATATTCCTTTGGCATGAATTGACAGTTTTTTGGGAAAAGATAAGCAATATAAATTATTCGCTACCAACTTAACCAAATCACAATCCTCACAGCAAAATTACACCTCAGCATACAGCTTGTCTAAAATCTAAAAAATTGTCATTTTGGGCACCGTTCTCACTGAACCAGAAAGTGGCACAAACTGGATTTTTTGGTTCCGCAGTAAACTGAAACAAAATCAAAAGAGATGAAACAAAAAGTGTTGGAAAGCTTGGTCTTTTTCCCCTTTTATGGTGCCAAAACGACTTACTTATGATGAGATTGGTACCATTTTTGGAGACAAGCTGTATTATATCATTTCTGCTAAGGTCTAGTAAAATAATATTTTAAAGCTGCAAATCCCTAAGCCTTCATCATCTTTGAAACGTTTCAATTGATTACAGACTCTTCTTAAATTTTGTTAAAGAAAGTCAAATCTTTCCTTAAAGGGACTAGCCTAGATTCCACTTAGAATTAAAAACTTATGGAAATGCTTTAAATAAAGCTTAAAAGTGTAGTAAAATCCAGAAAAGTACAAAAATGTACACAGAAATGGCTCAAATTGACAGAGAATTGATTTGCAATATATCTATATGTGATGGTGGTGTGACTATCCAGTGTTTATTAATCCTAAATTTGTACCTCCGTCTGGATTTACCAGATAAAAGATCAAATGAAGCACTTGGAGATAAGTTAATTCATATCAAAAGAGAAACAATTTTATCAAAAATACTTTTCTTTACCCATCACAGGTGTAGAAATTTTAAGATTTAAAAGTAGAAACACTTTTTCAACCATTTTTTGTCGCCGGCGACAAAAAATACAGCTGGTAAATAATTTCATTTTTCTCTTCTGTTACACAAATTCAGCGGAAACTACTGGTAGGATATGTTAGTATAATCATATACTATCGATACATGTGAAAAAAATATAAAGTCAGAAAATCAGCGGACAGGATCTAGGCCAGTCCCTTTAACTCTCGAGCTATTTTTGTAGCACTCCGAAGGGTGTGGGCTGTGGGGAGGCCTTCTTGCTTCACACCTCCCCTGATTTTCTATACGAAGCGTTGTATATCCCTATATTTGTCACCAGTGTATAAAACGCTTCTATCCATTGATACTAAAATAAGTACTGTTGAACTTCATTGGACGTCACAATGCCGGATCTAAGGCTTTGCGTCCAAAGACGTTTGCTCGTCCGTGAGATATTCGCTTCCGCTTATAATCCCAACAAAGAACAATTCTCTCAGACGGGAGAGACATTCGCTTGTATTGATTTATTCAATATTCGCGCATAGTTGAAAATATTTTATATTCATTTGCTGCAAGTGAATGGCTTTCTGGGGAGCGATAGATTCAAATCCTTGGCACTGAGAGTTATTTAAGACAAGGTTTCAACTCCTAGAAGAATAACAGTTATAAGAATATAGAGTAACTGTAATAGAGGACAAGCTGAATATGTCATTTATAGTGACCTTTGTCATCTATGTCTTTTTCCGGTGAAACATGGACACTTGTTTAAATGGTTATGGTATGCTTTATATGATGTTGGAAACTTCTGGACAAGACAAGGCACTGAATTAAACTTTTAAGCAGCTTTTAAAAATGGTTTATAACGCAAGTTTCATTTAAGTTTATCCCACATTATATCCAATATTGCTACATAGGTGTATCTAATCATGTAGCCCACGTCTATTTACAAATCCTACAACAGATCAATGTACTTTCCCAGTCTTTCATGTCAAGGCAAGCCAAGTTTGTGAAGGTAATAAGGCTGGCACCTTTGATGGGACGTTCTAGCGACATTTCTCAAAGCACCGCAATTAAGTTAATACTTCCAGGTCAACCAAATATCCAATTGATGTCATATGCGTGCGACGTAGTCAGTCGATGAACCAGATGGTATTTGCTTAGAGTTTATCAAAGACAACAGTTTCAACATCTTTCCAATTGACAAACAAATATCAAAATACAAAATGTTTTAAGTAGATATTTCCAGGTCATAATTGTCGGAAATACATGAAAAGAAAGTTCGTCCATATGTCCAGTACATGTCAATAATTTAAAACTTTTTTGTCCTTACATTGGTTTTGGAAAATCTATCGAATTTGAAAAGTATATGTGGAATGATTTTGAGTAGGTTTGTTAATCACCAGGTTGTATATTGTCGGAGAGATGTGAAAGGAATTGTGCGGGGGTAATGTTAACTAGGGTGGGAAATTTGTCTTGACCAGGTGGCTAAATTGTATATAGATGGAGATGTACATAGAGAAGGTATCACCACAGACGGTAAAAAAAACTAAAATAACACAGACTGTATGTATATAATAGTATGGATTTAAAATGTCGAATGTGGAGAGTAGAGGATAGAAGAGTAAAGGAGAGGAGGTGGAGGAGAGGAGATGACTGGAAAGGACAGGACACGACAGTAGAGGAGAGACCAGGATAGGACTGAGAGGAGGACAATGGGAGGACAGGAGAAACGAGCAGAGGATGGTACAGGATAGGGAATGATCAGGGGGATCAAAAAATATTTAATCCTAAACAGAGGGGATCCATCAAAAAAGATCTGACGGTATAAAAGGGGGATCAGAGAAATTAAGCGGTCTTAGCCTCAAACCTGCCCACCTCCCCCACCAAAGTATTTATGAACACTACCTTAGAAAACGCATATTGTATTTGAGCGAACCAAACAAGCATCATACTTCTTATTTCAATACTGATCGGCTATTCTTGAGATGCAAATGACAACTCTGGCACAAAATTTGATTAACAGCAACAGATAAATAAGAGAGAGGAGGTGGAAAAAAGTGCAGTTTTTATCATTCACCAGATGGCTGATGCTTTTTATCAAATTTTATTGGAGCACTACATATGGTCAAGGAAATATTTTGATAATTTAGAATAAATATTTCAAGTCAACATTTCCAGATCGTAGACCTCATAAAATTGGTTTCGTACTTGTAAAAACACCATCCTCCGCAAAAAATAGAAAACCATGTTAGCGTTGTAATTCCTTTACAAGGGTATGTGGAACAAACAAATATTTTTCTTCCTTAAGTTATAATTTCAGATCCTTTTAAAATATGGAAATATCGCGGAAATAATCGACTTTTTGGAATTCTGTAGATCTCATGATCAAACAATAACAAACAATCCGATGAAAAAATTGATAAGTCCAAGAAAAAATCAACCAAAGTACACTCTAAGAAATTTTCCGTAAATTTTACGGTAAAATCACTGGCAATTTGGTTGCCAACACTTTACCGTAAAATTTACAACTTGCCGTAAATTATTCTACGGTATTTTAGAAATCACTGGCAATTTGGTTGCCAACACTTTACCGTAAAATTTACAACTTGCCGTAAATTATTCTACGGTATTTTACTGCTCCAAGGGACAATATGCAGCCTTAGTACAATAACTACAAATATACTTTATATTTAGTATATATTTTCTGTGGTGTCAAATTGTCTTTTTTGCTAATAATTTACGGAACTTCCCCGTTTTTTCCACATATTTACGGTAAAATCCCGTAAAAATACGTCAAATTTACATTTCATCCGTAAATATTTTCTTACGGGAATTCACCGTTAAAAAATACCGGTTTTCTACCGTAAAAATACGGTCATTTCTTAGAGTGTACCAAAGATTCAACATTCACGTAAATGATAGGTCCCTGGATTTATCTGGTAATGCATGCTAATAAATGCAAAACCCGCAAAGTTATCTATAATTTGACAGTTTATTTAAAATGGTACTATTTTAAAGTATTTGTATTAATATCGGACTTAAATAAATCTAGACGCAGGACTGTTAAAAGTCATAAGAACAACAACAAAGTTTCTGTACCTTCAAATTAACAAACAACCTCAATCAAATTTTGTATCGTGTTAAAGTTTGTAATGTAGTATAGTTAAAGAAATTTGGAAAAACCACGCATATCAAGGGTCGATGTAATGACAGATAGTTGAAAAGATGACATTTGACCGAAAAATAGATGGAATTTGAAATATAATTCGGATCCAATGAGGGGCATTTTAGTGTTTGCTTTGAACACCTGAAGTAAAATAAAACAAGAATGTGGAGGTTAATTTTCAATTTTTCTTGTAAAAAGTAAAAAAGTTTGGAAAGTTATTAATGCTACACTCTTAAAAAGAAAGGATCAAATTGATCCGATAAAGTATCAAATATGAGCTTACCCTTTTCCGGATCAATTTTGATCCAAATTCTCCTCAAATTTGATCCTTTTCGGATCAAAAAAGAGTGTGTTTGATCCGAAAAGGATCAAATTTGAGGAAAATTTGGATCAAAATTGATCCGGAAAAGGGTAAGCTCATATTTGATACTTTATCGGATCAATTTGATCCTTTGTTTTTAAGAGTGTAGGAAGCGTAATTGTTGTTGTTGTTGCTGCTGCTGCTGTTGTTTTTGTTGTTTTCTTTCATTTTATTATTCATCTCAATTTCTTTTCTCTATAATACATACAACAAAGGCTGTATCATATAATGGGTTGGCTGGACTTATAGCCATTAAATTTATTACAAGCACGAAAAATCTTTCTTACTAGTGCTGCAAGTATTTTGACAAAGTTCTCTGCCCATTGATGACGTTTCCGTAGCTTTCATTAATAAGGCAGTATTGAAGTTTGTACTATTTATCATTCTGAATGCCTCCTGAACTTCGTCTACATAAAAGTACTTTAACATCTTTAATGAGCAAATAAAATGCGGATTTCTCTACCACAATATTTTTACCAGACACTGACTATCAAGAATAACTTTACAATAGCAGACAAGCAGATTCGCGAATAATTGCCACTGAATTTATTGAATTGCTTAATGATTGTAACATGTGGAGACCTTTTGAAGATAAAGACAATTTATTCCCGGTAAAATCTGTTACGCCCCTCTTGATTATCTAGATATATGTGTAGTTGGCACCACAATGTATCTCATATAATTTTTTTACTGTAAAAACGTCATTGCAAGAAAATTATGTTACTTCTACATCAAGAAGAATGCTTGCTTAACTGATTTGGTAGTTTTGTACTACGCATTGTGTCCCGTTCTCGATTAAATGCTACCCAATGTTTATTATTAAAAAGGTGTTTTTTCCATTTTTCATAAGGCACGGTTCCCATTTCACTTTAAGGGTAAAGGGTATCCATCAACTCAGGAAAATGTGAATCCTAACTATTTTTTAATCATGAAAAGATAAATAGTTTCCACAACCTTTTCGGTGACTCGAACCATGGATTATGGCAAGGGTTAGTCATGCATTACGAAGCGAGGGATCTACCGCTGAGCTATCCTGGCAGTGTTGAGATCGTGAACTAAAATCTAAAACATAAATATTAGAATGCCGCATTTTTCTTTTGTTTACATAAAAATTGCATTTTTGGCCTCATTGGAATGCTCAATTTGTAAGTAAATTATGCGAATGCGTATATCAGACAAAATGTAGATAATGTAGATACTTAAAACAGGCAATTCCCAGCTCAAACAGGGCGAACTCAGAGTCGTAATTCACGTCCGAATTTTTGGGCAAAACAACGTGGGTTTGTTACATTATCATTCAAAATCAACTCAGCATTTCGTCAAAAGTCCTTGCGTCAAAACCTTCTGAATGTCGGAATTTTTCCGTCATGAATTTGGAACAATGCCTAACTCACTTCTAGATTGTCTTGTAAAACCGATGTTCAAGTGTATACATCGAAATCATTTGTGCTTTGAAGCAAGTATTGAAGATCAAATTGCCCATTCGAGCTCCATTCCTGGGGCTCGAACAATACAGGACGACATATTTCATCACCACCTCTCTGAAAATCTGTTCTGTCTTTGTAAGGTTGAAAATATTTTAGGAAGGTTATTCAAAATATATTCACAGGAAAAAAAATAATCGAAGTTAATTTGGAAAGACTGTCAAATCATTGAGATGACACGCGTTTTTTTGGGGTAATCCATTGTCACTTCTCAGTACAAGGTCGTGCCTTTGTCCGACTTGCATAAACATTTGGAGCATAGTGGGATTTGGAATATAGAAGTATACAATACGAACAGTCTAATCATAACTTGGTCTTTCGTCATATGGACTAAAAAATGTCCGTTTCTGAACTTTTTGGAGATTTCAAAAATTTGAAAAATAAAGTGAATGTGTATGTTTGAGGTATTTTTTAAACAACACCGTATCATAGAAGTCGAAAATAAGAACAAAATGTAAACTAGACCAATTGTTCATTCTGATAAGATACATTGTTCAATGTTCGAGACCAAAGTAGTGCAGTTCAAAGCAGCGTGACTAGGAGGGAATCACACTCACGCTGAATGTAGGGATCGTGATGATCCCACAAGCTACGTGCTGCAAAAAGAATGACTCTAAAAAGGTATCTATATCAATTTTAGTGCAGTTTAATTGATAAATATTTAGAATGATCATACATTATCATGATCATAATGACCATTAAATCAATCTCGCCATGCTTCTGACCGGAGAACTGATCTTTATTACTCGGAATGATGCACCATCGGCATGACCTGGCCTTACAATCAAAATCAAACCCAATTTGACCATTTGGTATAACATTGAACTTTATTAAGCTTATTGTATTAGGTAGAAATAAGCAATCAAATCCTCAAAATTTAGTGCTTATTTAACACGATTGGGTAATGACAATTGAATCGTGTAAAATGTCCATATCTGACACGAGCCCCCAGGGGTCCACTCAGATTTGAAGCTGTACACAACCACGTTCAAAAAAACGCGAGAAAAAGGGTGCTTTTTTCACAGTAGGGCACGTTACGCGCGTTACGCGTTTAGGGTGGAAAATCAAGCATTTTTGTAAAAAAGGGTGTGTTTTGAAAATTGTTTCTAACGCGTTTAGGGTCTCTTTCAAAATTCCATGTCCAACTTTATCCGCACCCTTTGTATTAAAAAGTGAACTACCCTGTTTGCCGGGCCTGTTTGAAATCCCGATCAGATTTTGGGATAATTGCAACATCATCGCAGTGGTCCACAGTCATCAAACCACGTAACGGCTAAGGAGAGTTACTGAATGTGACGAACAAATCTAAATCATAAGCAAAACAGAGCAAATATTGAACACCTACACAGAAAAAAGTGAGTAATTTGACTCATTTAAAGCATATAGTATGTCAGTACACGGACAAAATTACTCATAAACTGTGAAAAGTGAGTCATTTTGTTCGTGTACTGACATACTATGGCTCAAGTGAGTCAAATGACTCACTTTGTTGTGGGTTTTTTCTGTGTATGATAAGCTATTCTCGAGTAAAAAAAAAATGTTAAGCTGTGCGTTGTAATTAGCGAGGTGTGCAGAAGTCTAGTCACAATTTAAGTGCAAGAATGGAAACCACGTGGAATTCACTCAAATCAAAAGGTCAATTCCCTTGCAACTAATTAATTATTGATTATATTAAACAATTAATCGATTTGTACTGTAGCCAATTAGCTAATTGTAGTGATTCCTTTGTCATTGACAGGTTAACCACAGTATG
>JXSR01S006278.1:56291-67464 GCA_000969725.1 Ophiothrix spiculata
AAGTAAAAAAATAAACATGTTTCTCGTCCCCTCCCGCATCGTTTTTTAAGGATTTTTAAAAATATTTTTTATTTTTTGTACTTCATGCATAACTTTTCAATTTGTAAAAAGTGTTTGAAAAGTTTAAGTCTGTGCAATAGATTTGCTTCAGTTCAAAAAGCATTTTAAAGCATATTTTGTTTTGATCAATCCTCCAGTATGTCCAAAACTCAAAAATAAAAAAGCCCTCCTCCTCTTCCAACAACACATCTGGTATCGATACACTGGGTGAGAATGGACCAGTAATGGGTGATTTTGCATTGCCATTGAAATAATAAATAAAAAATAAAAAGTACCTCTTCCTCCTTTTTTTCAAAAACCCGGACGAGAAACATGTTTTATTTTTTACTTGGCCTAAGAACATTGTTGACATGACACTGAACCTGGTTCCTGTGATTCTGCATGGTCAATATTGTTTACGGATCTCGTGTAATCAATGAAACACTTTCTTAATTCGGGTGATGCCCTGTTATGTCATATTATTCGCGATAGAAATGATGTCATATTTCAGGATACCGTTCCACACTGTTCACGTGACTCATGATGCTATCAACTTACACGTACGCATTAACGTGCAAATAGTTTCTGAACTTCAGAGTGCTCTAAACGCAGTCTTTGATTATTTCCAAACCTGGCATCTTACTGTCAATACGAAAACAAAGATAGTTATTTTCTCACGTGGTAAAGTGAAAAAAGTGAGAATTTCAAATTCGATGACGATCACATTGAAACAGTGAACGATTTCTACTATTTGGGGATTAAGTTCAATTATAATAATAGAGTTAAATCATCTATTAATAAACAAGTAGCTCAAGCTAAACTAGCAATGTACAGCTTGATTACTAAAGTTAGAAAACTCAATCTCCCTATTGACATACAACTTGATCTTTTTGATCACCTTGTCACTCCAATATTACTTTACGGTTGCGAAGTCTGTGGTTTTACTGATTTATTGAAGTTGAGAAATTATATTTGAGGTTTTGTAAATTAATCCTCAGAATAAGGACTTATACTAGCAGTTGTATGGTCTATGGTGAAATAGGAAGATGTGCTATGCGCACGGTTATTGAAAGAAGATTAACTATGTATTGGTTCAAACTTGCTAACACCAAAAGCAGCAAACTGTCAAACATAATCTATAGGTTAACAAGAACACTCTTCGATAAAGGAATTTATCAATCGCCATGGTTATGCAAAGTCAAGAATATTCTTGACAAAACAGGGCTTTCATACATTTGGAACTCTGATGTTGAGCTTATTAATCCCACTTGGCTTAAATCCACTTTAAAACAAACTCTTCATGGTATGTTCATACAAGAGTGGAACGCCCAGGTATTTAACAAGAGCTCTTGCTTAAATTATAGGATTTTCAAGTCAGAGTTACAGTTCGAAAACTATCTGATAACACTGACCAATCGCGATCGAATAAGTTTATATTAATTCAGATGTGGAAATAACAAACTTCCGATCATAACTGGGCGTTATCAAGGGATAGAGAGAAACGATAGAATTTGTTCTTTATGTGATCGACATCAACTTGGAGACGAATTTCATTATCTCTTTGAATGTAACTTTTTTGCTGCTGAAAGGAAACAATATGTGAGACCATTTTATAGAGTTAGGCCCAACACTCTTAAAATGTGTAAATTGATGAACAATCAGAATCGTAATGAATTATCAAATCTTGTTAAATTCTGTTGCTGTATAATGAAAACGTTTAATTGAATTGTATATAGGCCTATTATGGGCTTATTTTCTCTTTAAACATGTACCATAAAATTTTGTACTAAAGAGTCAATATATGACACTTGTAAGTTATGTATACCTTATGTATATAGTAACATTCTCTTATACCTATGTACTGGTTTTTATAGAGATGAATAAAACTTGTAAACTTGTACTTGTAAACTCGAGCAACAGTTTGGACCATTCCCCCTTAAAAAGAACAACCACATAATACCCACAATGCACACAACAAATAACGAGTAACTAAAGATGTGGTCACAGTAGTCGTACGGCGTTCGTACGAACGGGTACGAATGTTTTCGACCACTTTGTAAGCTCTCGTACGAACTTCTTACGATAGCCGTACAAAAGAGTGTACTAATATAGTTCGTATTTAAGTTCGCATGCAGATCTTTTCTTAGATTTGTACGAATGTTTGTTTGTACGAACATTGTGACCAGGGTTTATCTATATCATCGATAATTGTGACGAAATTAACAGAATTTCTGCGGCGTTTAATGAAAAACCTTATTACATAATTTCTGTGCTTCTGATAAATTCACCTTGATCTTATCATCTTTTCACCTTCACCTTGCGAATTCACAACTTTTCAGTGAAATTCGTCGGAAGTTTGCTCAAAAATTGGTCAGATATAGACCACAACATGTGTGAATTTAAGGTTATTTTGCAACTACTGTACTTTGAATAATCTTCTATGAACATGCTTGTGTTTATTTACACATTACATACCCGGATTTAATATTTCCAATTCCAAAAACTTTTTCTTCGAATCAGCATCTCTAATTATACCTCAGGACCTCTCTTTGACCCTATCTTATGACCATTTCAATAAATCGAACATCTTTCCAACACGCCTAGATTGCTTCATTATTAACATCAAGGTCATAATCAGCGTGTATGATTAAATTTACCTAATCACACAGTAAGAAGACAAGCTTGCACACGGTGTATTTGGTTCTTTTTACAATTTTTGTCACTAATTAATGAGTAGCTAGCTATCGCCGATAGGATTTCGACATGCTGATTCCCGCTGCAGGTTGACAACCGAAGGGTTCAACCTCACCTGGACAACGGGGACTAAGGCTACCATTGCATTGCGGGGCGTGTGAAGTTTGATTTTGTTATTTCGCCTCGAGTACTTGAAATAAAAAAATATAGAATTATGTCAAAATATATGAGGAATCGCTTCAGGAAGATGCAACTGGGTGTCTCTAGGAGTGCAACAAAGTGCGCATGGTGAATGTACTTTGTGTTGACTTAACCAATGATGACAGTAACCAAATCTGTGCAACATTACAATTACTGTGATTACTATGTGGTTTAGCGATGTGTTCTGCAATCAAGCATCGTGGTTTTATGTTCAGCAAATGCCACCTCAGTAGATCTGAATTCTTCAAAAGATGCAATTCATGATTCTGATGTGATGAAAACATCACCTCGTTTGTTGCTTAACAAAAGGAAGAGTACAACATTAATGTATACTGAAAAATTCGGACTGACTGATTCGGACGATTCGTTACAAGCTTTAAGCAATTCAAACATGTTGTAATCAATGTCGGAATCCCGGCGGTTGTTAAAAAATAACACTCTTTCTCACTTTTTTCAAAAATGAAAGCAGATTTGCTAAAATGGTTTGGGCATTGTTTATGTATCAGAAAAAGATTTTTGTAAGCTAAATAACTCAATTGTGAGCGAGGTGACCTTGGGGATGAAAAGTGGATCATGAATTGCCCCTTTAAGCAAGTTTCCCCCCACTTATATTTTGCAGAATAAGTGTTGACTACTCCCCTTCTCGAGCCCCAACCAACAATATCAAACACCCCTAATATTTTAGAACGGAACCCCCAATGAACTCAGTTTTGCTATTAATAGATAGGTATGATCCTCTCCTATCCAATGATACCGAGATCATCCAAGTCGGCCAATGCGTTACGTAAGTATGACGTCATAAAGTATTTTCGAATTGGAAAATCAGGCGAAATTGCATTATGGCAAAAATGGCCACCAAAATCAAAATTTTGCTATAAAAGGATTTGCATCGGGTTTTTTGCTAATTAAAACGGGAAATGATAATTCTAACATGTCCTGTAAGGTCTTATATAGCATGCATAAAATTTTCAAAATGGCTACTTAAAAACTTCCGGGATTTCACCAAGGCCCCCCCCCCCCCTACACCCAAACTTTGACGGCCTACCCTAACCCCACTTTAGGTGGTATCCCCTAGTTTTTTCATCAAAATGACCGCAAAGGATGTAAAAGAGATTACCCAAATGCCTGAGGCCGGTTGCTTTTGCGTTTTTATGAAGCGGGGAAAAAACCTTAGGAGGGGGGTTGCAAGGGTTAAGAGATATATATGAAAATGTGTCTTATTATGGTATACCATAATTAATTTTACACAGAAACATATAGGCGGCTTTGAAATACAAAAATGTTCATAAAATCAAAACAGTATGGCCGATTCAGCAGAAATTTGAAACTTCTTTCATATGACATTGATAACGAAATTTTGAAAAAAATTGGACCAAGCTACTATAAAAACATTAAGCTCGCCCCAAAAGAAGTTTTTATCTTATTTCGCGCATCTAAATTATCGTTCACACTGCACAGCAAGCATGAAGAACATATCATCGAGCGAATTAAGGAAGTTGGTCTGTAGCGCGTATTTTACCTGCGACCTATTTAATCGGTCACATTAGTTCCAATTCGCCGTATTTTTAAGCAAAAAGGAGGGTATTATACAGGATCAAAATGACATTTTTGGAGCCGGATTATTGTTAAAAATGTCCTGTTTAACAGGATTTATTTCGTAAAAGTCAGGAAGGAATATAACTCAAAGCATACACATACATATAGACCTACCATCTGGAAAACACCGACATACATTATGAAAATTCTGCAGAAAAGTCTTACTCCCATTTTCCTTTAGACATATATATATCAGATCAGACAAAAATTGGAAAAAGTCCAGGGTTCTTTCCTTGAAGCAACTTGAACTTATGTAATACTTTTAGAAAATAATGTGTCTATGATATTTTCATTATGTCAATGCACTGTGCTCGTGATATGTTTTCAAGTTTTTAAAAATACATTACTGAAATTTTGAGTTTTCGCGATCAATTCTGGGCCCGAGTGTACTCCCTCCCCTGCAATCCATTTATGCCAAGTTGATATATTATAATATTTAGTGTATTGTTATCATAGAAATAAAATTGACTTGAAGTAAAAAAACATGACCTTGAAATTCCATAACAGATTTGCATTAAATAATACTTTTATTATGTTATAGTGATTAACTAAGCAAGCTGACCCAGCTCAGTTGTTTAAAAAAAATTCAATTCAAAATATTAGTAGTTTAAGGTAAAAGTTAGGCTTTAAATGGATGAAAACCAGTTCTGTTGATTGTTTACAACATCCTAAAATCGGTCCAAAATGGCTCCCTTTTACATTTATCTGATGTAAACGTTCTATTTCACGTAAATACATGGTAATTGTAAGGATTTTTAACGCATATTCACTGTCGAAGTGACGTCATAATCCGATTCAGTTTCCCGGCGTTCCGCACTACCCACGTGGCCCATGGTATTGATTTGAATTACCCAAGCTAACTGCAGTCGTGTTAAAGGTCAGATCATTTAACATAATATAGCAATATTAGTTACTCTGGTTGACCAGCAAAGCGCATTACTTCATCTTCTTTGGTGAAGACTATGCAACCCGCTGTGAGCTGTGTGTAGAGTGAGAACGGTTGCTGAGATAGCCTAGACTTTAGCTAGGTTGCGCAAAATGTCGTTCGGCCAAACCGAACGTAAATTATTTTGTTATTCATGAGTTACCCATGCGAATATTCATGAATAACAAAAGATTATGAGACTGTTTTCCGTTCGGTTTGACCGAACGATAGTTTGCGCAACCTAGCTAATATTACCTTTTGGACAACGAAAAGGGGCATTGACAACACAATACGCACAAGTGACTACTTGTTACAAAGATAGCGGTTCAATAGTACATGCTCTTTTGGTGGTTTTTGGTTGATTATTGCAACCAACGCTTTTCTTACAGAGAACATGATTAGTTTATTGAAACTAATATGTTCATTTTTCGGCGGCCAGACTTGGTATGATTGCGACCATATTTTACACATAACAACTTTCAGGAACATAAAAACACATATTGCATAGACTTTACCTATTTACATTGATATCAAGCGAAACGGTCTTTTTTAATGACCGATACCTTGTTTCATTTTATTGATTAGTTATAAATAATCAATAAAAGAAACAATTCCGGTTACCAAAATATCATTATGCCATTTGCATATCCAATTCAAATGTGTGCCCATAATAAGATCCAAAATGGCCTGAAAATGAACTTTTGTCATTTAAACATTGACATCAAAATATTCAATTAAAATTTTAAGGGTAACAACAGAAAACTTTCTCCTAAAGCATGTTGTAAATACATAATAGTACTCATTATGAAATACTAATAAGTAATAAAGCAATGACATATTACTTTTAGGGTTACAACAGATCCATGTCTACCATATTTTCTTGTTTAAAAAATTAAAAAAAATGACAATAGTGAGGTTCAAAATGGCCCCGAAACTGACATTTTGAATACATAAAAAAGGAAAAAGGAAAGAATTAGAATCGCATTAAAGCAGCATTAAAAACATTCATTATTCAAAATAAGTTAAACTGGTGCAAAGAGTAGTAACAGATGATTGTTTTGAAGATGATGATTCAATTCAAAATGTTACCCAGGTCCACATTAGCCGTCATAGTGAGTAAGAGTGCCACGAAAACATTAGTAAAAGCATTGCATATATCAACATTAACCAATGAAATGTTACCATAAACAAACGTAATGGTTTGAACCGTTATCATGATAACGGTTAAATTTATTACGTCTGTAGTCAAACTGTGTCATTGACTGATGTCATTTTCAAAATGGTTGCTAAGATAAGGCAGAAAATGGCTGTCAAATACATTTTTGTTAGCCTTTGGTAATTTGTTAACCAATTTGGACCTTTTATACTTGTTTACATTATCTGGGGAGATTAATCCCCTACTTTAAGTCCTTAAATCAGCTTACCATTTATTATTTTACCATCGATTTTTTTATATTATGATTGTCAATGTATATGTTGTTGTAGTGTCACTGTAATGTATATTGTTGTAGTGCCACTGTAACCCATTTTTGTTTGCCAAATGCACATTGGTGGCCATTTCGATACCACTATCGAAACATTTTAATAACACAATTTGAGAAGAAATAATTATGTTGTTACCCCAAAAGAGTAATGCATTGATTAGTTTTGATATCAATTGCTTTTAAATCTACTTTAATCCGTATCCGTTTTATAAAAGAGCAAGTGTCATGAATTTATAAAACATAAAAACCAATGATCTGAGCAGCATTTCAATTCACATTATTTTTTGTCTAACGGATAATGTAGTTAAAGATGGCGTTCAGAGTCACATCAAAAATGGCCACAAAATACTTTTTGACCCCAAAAATGGCTTAGAGCGCCACATCATGGAGGTTATTGTACCTTTCTTTCTTCTTATGGTATCATCACATAATTATGGACAAATCTATTCGTAATCCTTCTGAGATATTCTTTAGAGTGGTCTGCATATTATAGATTTATAATTATTAATCTATTGAATACTATATGCGTCTGTTTTATATGTAATCATATAGGCCTACTAGGCCTAATAGGCCATAATTATCACAACTCTAAATTTTGAAGTTTATGACATTTAAGACAATATATATATGCTTACATAAATTTTTGCTTCATTTCGTATTTAAAAGTACTGAAATGAAGCAAAAATATTGAAAAGATGTAAATGAAATGTTTGAGTGTTAGACTACTTACTTTTCAAGAGACAAAACACTTAAAATACAAAAATTACGGAAGTACACAGAAATAACCAAATGCATTTATGGACGTATGGTAAATAATTAACCAAATTCGAACCATACAAATGCTTTAACTCTTCACCTCAAAATAGAAATTAAAAAAACTACACTTTTTAAACAAAGGTTTGTCAATGAATATTGTTTATTTAAAGATATAGGTACTTATATGATTATGGAAAAAGTTAAATACTGACTTTCAAGCATTTTCAAACATACAGGCTTGGCTTTAAAAATGGAATTTATTTATTTTCCATCATACTTCCATATTACTTATACCGTATAACGTATCTTAAAGGTGTAGGTTCCTATTTTAGGATGTGTAATTCACTTTTAACTGATTGACCTTGACCTCTAAAATGCATTGCGCAAGGTTTCAACCTTAGCTTGTGTCTTGTTATCTCCTGAGAGGCAAAAGAAAGAATGCAACCCTGGGGATGAGGCTGTTATGCCAAGAAATGGAAAATAGGTATACCAAATTATTTTACATTTTATGCTATATCTCCAAAACTATAAAAAAAATTCGAGGTGAAATTTTGGATTTATAATCAGAAAAATATGAGCTTTCATTTGGCATCAAAAATATACTACTTCCGGTTGAGCCCTTGGGGATGAGAATGTGATTGGAACCTACACCTTCAATATAGGCCTATACCATCCACAGAGTAAAAACACATTTTTAGTGTTGGAATATTGAGAATTAGGGGTTATTCGAGATGGAAATGGATAGAAACAAATATATTCAAACTTTAATGACAAGCCTGCAGGTTTCTGCACCAGTCTATTTCAAATCTAGTTATAACAAAGAGCAAAACAAATACAATCTACTGCTAATATGCAAAAATAATTTTTAAGCCCATTATACAGTAGACTACATAGATTTTGTAAAAGTCTATAAGAAAGCAATCCATTGTCCCGGCTAACTTATAGAAATATGAAAAAATATAATTGTAAAACGCATTTGAGGCACGAAAACGCACTATGAGATATGTTTTCTTGTCTGGTAATACGAGAATCGAGTCAACTTGGTGCGGTCAAAGGTGACCTGGGCTGCATTCCGATACGATGTAGTAATCGTGGCTGTCCCGAAAATCAAGGACATTGTAAGGTAAGGAGTTTTTACGTTGTTTATATCCAAAATAGACAATTCAATGCTGTTTACTGCATAAGTTTTATTGCTTTAAAAGTAAGAGTGAATGTAGTTTGTTCACCTTAAATGTGCGGAAACATTGTGTGCAAATTTACTTTTTCAAGCGTGAAGAAAACTGACTGCAAATCGCTGCCAATGGATGTTTATTATTTTGGATAACAAGGCAACCACTGGGACCACGGATAGTTTGATGCTGCATGACTAAAGAGTGACATCATAGTTTGGGATACCCCGTTCGTACCCCAGCCATAAATTAGGTTCGCCTGCAAAGAGCAAGGTAAGCCTTTGAATAATGTTTTAATTTGACATTTTGTGAGCAAAAAGTTCTGTCTAATTATCGATGAGTGTTTGGTTGATGCACAACGCAGCTCATCAAGGTCAGAGGAGTGTACTGAGCTTCTTTGGATGTTTTCGAGAAACTTGGGAGTGTTTGTGGTTGCTCTGAGGAATTAACTCATTAAGTATTCAAGGTAGGCCTGTAAATTGTTATGAATGTTTAATGTTAAATCTATTGTGGTTATTCTTAACAAATATTTAGTAATTGTTTTTCCAATGATTAAAGGAGAAGAACTGTTTATGTCTCATGATGATGCATATTTGAAGCTGCAAAACAGTCTTAAAAGTGGCAATTCATGATCCACTTTTCATTCTCAAGGTCACCTCTATATGTGCTTGCATTTTTGAGAAAAGTGGGAAAATACGTCATTTCCTAGTCCGACAGTAATTACAACACAGTGGATTTTTAAAATACTGAAAAGCTTTATACTTGAAAACGAATGGTCAGAATTATGCATTTATGTTTGACTTTTCGTTTTGAGGGGAGGTTGTTGTAGTATTAGAATCATGAATTGCACATTCAAAATGATGTAAAAATGCAATTACAAGAGCATCTGGATAAAAAACACCTATATTATATGGTCGCTTAATCGTCTTCTCTGCGGCCATGTGCAGGTAAACGGGACACCAAAATATTTTTGAAGATAATTTTCTAGTTGGCTATAGGGCAAACAATAATTTATTGGACAATTTAAACAAAAATCCATAGGGGTTGCATTTACAAACAATTGGACCATGCACTATGATTTTGTGTCTATTAGAATTAAAGGTGAGGGTAGGGAGGGTTGGAAAACAACATTATAGAAAATCAATGTTAAAATCGCCCGTTAGATATGATGATAAAACAAAACATAGTGGGGTTGCATTCACACTTAAGAAATGGGCCGTGCAATAATGAATTTTTGTTTATATATATGCTGTCCAAAAAATGTTCACTTGGCCTACAGTTGTACGAGCATTTGCCAAAGTAGGTCAGTGATTATGATAATGTGATTAAATGTTGCAACATTAAAAGGTTCTATGTGTCTTTTATATACTGTAAAGGGATTTAATTTGGGGAGGACAAATTTTAGCGAATTTCAATTTATCAGCAATTTGGCTGGGATTTAATTTCACTAATTGAGAACATTTAACATTAGTTTCAATGGTAAGTAAAATTTTAGCGAGGGATTAAATTTAGCGAATTTGCAGTCTAGCGAAATTAGCGAAATCAAATCCCTAGCGAAAATTAGTTGTAGGTAAAGAAAATACAAGTGATAATCTCGCATAGCCTCGGCTATATATGTTCACGAAACAAATACTACGTGTGTTTTATTTTTCTAAATTCAATCCCTTCTCAATTGTAAATGCAAGTTACATATTGCATCCGTAGCTACAAGTAGTTGCTTTTAATATAGACATGATAATGTATGGAACTTGCTCATAAAAGATAAACGACGAGCCGCAAATGAGTCGAGGATTTAGGACAAACGGCCTGGTGAAATCAGATTTCGGGTTTATTTTAATGTAAAACGCTTATTTTTATGACAGCGAGTCTCATATTCTGCGGGTAGTTGGACCCTATCTTTAAAAAAGACCTCAGATTATAATCAAGAGTTTGTGGTATTGAATTAAAGATCGCCCAGTGCTCGTATCGCGCATTTTGCGCTCACATTGGTCGACATTTCGAAGTGTCTTGGTAAAGACTAGGTAGACCCTGGCTATTAAAGATAAATGCACTTTACAAAGAACATTTATGACAATAACAGTGAACGATGAAACACTTTCAAGGTCATTTCATAAGCGGAAATGAGACACTCAAGGAAAATGGTTTGTTTCCTCTTTGATTCAATGTCAAAGTCATAAGGAAATTAAAATGGCATGAAGTGTCTTTAATCCGGGAGAACTTCAACTCAGATGGACCCTTTATATATTTAATAGAAGAATGTCACAATTCGGCAGTTGTTTTGTTTGTTAGTTAAATTATTTTTACCATTC
>JXSR01S006280.1:104424-117923 GCA_000969725.1 Ophiothrix spiculata
ATCACTCGCTGACAGACGTCTTATCAGGAGGCCAGTCATTTTGAACAAATCAGTACATGGTCACCTATCCTTACCACTTGCTGATCTCACCCAGCAATCCTTGTCTTAATTGGAGCCCTTCATGGCTCAATCCATTTTTAAATTATGCCGATTCTAATATTTTTATTTGTGGGGATTTTAATGGGCATAGCTACCTTTGGGGTAGTGAGAAAACTGATTCGAATGGTAAAATTATTCAAGAAATTATTGATAACCATAATCTGTCATGTCTTAATACTGGTAAACCTACCAGAATTGACATCAGTACGGGTGATTTTACATGTATTGATCTCACGTTGAGTTCGATTAATGTTACTGTTAAGTGTGATTGGGATGTGCTAGATGTTAGCTGGGGAAGCGACCATTTCCCTGTTACCATTCATTATGGTTGTAGTTCATACTATAATTTTTCTAAAAAGGAACATTCTTGGTGTTTTAAAAAAGCAAATTGGGACAAATTTAACGATGCTTGTATAAAAAAGATTCAGATTCAGATTTTATTGATTGATCATTGATAATCAATAT
The DNA here is from genome assembly GCA_000969725.1 of Ophiothrix spiculata. Taxonomy (NCBI): domain Eukaryota; kingdom Metazoa; phylum Echinodermata; class Ophiuroidea; order Amphilepidida; family Ophiotrichidae; genus Ophiothrix; species Ophiothrix spiculata. Next base: position 104,989 of record JXSR01S006280.1, read on the forward strand.
GTCCGACATGCTGTAGAGACACAACGTCTTCGAGCTCCGGGAGTTCATTCGATTTTCAACCATTTTGTAGTCGTATTTGCCCTATTCTTGCATCTTATCATTTGTTCATCACTCACACCATCCTGTGGAATTATAATTTACTCAATTTCTTGGACTACTCATCGATATTTCAACGTTTTCTATATCGCCATTTGAACTGCATAGTATTGCTAAACGTGATTACCAGTGTATACCACCATGAATACAGCAGCAGAACCCGGTACCGGGGGTACCACTTGCTCTGACATTGGATCATTGTTTCTCACGACTTGATGGTTTATGTTCACAATTGATTGCAATGAAGGAAGAAATAAAGACAATCCGACATGACGTTACAGAGCTAGACATTGGGATGAAACATGTCGACACTTATATGATGGAAATAAAGGATACTACTATTCCAAATCTGCAGAAAGCTCTCGAAGCGAAAATTGAGAAGCTTGAAAATGCACAATTGGAAACTGAACTGTACTCTAAGAAATCTAATTTGCTATTTTTTAATGTGCCATACAGTGATTCCGAGAATACTGAAAGAGTTTTCACCGATATGCTAAGCAAGACAACCATCTTAAATCCCAACAATATACTCTTTGCTAATGTTCACAGACTTCCTACTAAGAACATGAATGCATCTAAGCCCATAATTGCTAAGCTTATCAGGATGTCTGACAGGGAACAAGTCATGAGAGCTATTTCACAAGGAGCTATCAAATATGGAAATAAATCTGTTTTTGTTGTGCCACATCTGCCTGGAAAACTTCAAGAAGAGCGTAAAAGACTTATTCCGATTAGGAACCAGTTGAAAGAGCAGGGTATGGACGCCAAGATCAGAGTGACTGGTATTAAAGTTAATTTTTTTTTTTTATTACACTTTAGAGGAATGATCCTCACGGGTATACCCAACAGTGATAAACACTCTACAAGGGGTACCCCTACAATGACCAGAACGGGGTTGGGAACAATCAGGGGTAGAATACCCTACTCTTTACGATACTGACTGCGATTACATGTACAGGTATGACTCTTCTGTACATGGGACCGACGGCTTTACGTCCCCTCCGAAGGACGACAATCTCTCATGAAATATTCACCCAACTCTAAATACTTCATGTAAGGGGCGGAGAAGATCGAATATCTGACCCAATGCTCCCACCAAGTCAGACAAAGTTAAGATTTTCGTAAGTAACAAAGAATGGAAAGAAAACTAATCAAACACTTCTTAACTGTATCTCATGCAAATCAATTTGACTGTTTTTCATCAAAACAACAAATGTTTCTATGCTTACCTACTGATAAAATTTATGATACTTTTATTAACCAAATCACCTATACTGCTAATGAAACTATTTCTAGACAGGACAAAAGTGTAGTAAAAGGGATCCTGTTTCCTGGTGGTCGGATAAATGTGCAGAAGCAATTAAAAATTGTAAAGTTGCCCTTAACAGACTCAAAAGAAACTGTACTTCTAGTCATTTAATTACAAAAAAGCAAAGGCTATTGCCAGGAAAACTATTCTTGAGGCAAAGAGGGAAAATTGGATAAAGTTCTGTAGTAGTTTTGATAATCAGTTATTGTCTCGTAAAGTCTGGCATTATATAAATAATATTAGGCACAGTAGATCCTCCCAAGATATTCCTATTTTAAAACAGGATAATAGTGTTGCGGTGACCGGTTTGGAAAAGGCGAATTTATTAGCTAAATCGTTCGCTCATGTTCAAAAATATTAAAAATAAGGAAGAGGAAAGATTCAGGCTTCATGAGGCCCAAAATTTTGTGCTTGATGAGCCTTTTTACTTAAATGAGCTTAACTCAGCTATCGATAAGGCAAAGTGTACTTCTCCTGGTGAGGATAGAATAAAAGCGACCTTAATCAAACATTTCCCTCTTTGCGTCAGAAGATTCTTTCATATGTTTTCAATATCATTTGGTTAAGGGGAGAATGTCCTGCTGCATGGAAGCAGGCCATTCTCACTCCACTTCCAAAGCCCGGTAAAAATCATTCAGATCCATTGTTGTATAGACCCATTGCACTCACATCCATTATTTGTAAACTCATGGAAAGAATGGTTAAAAACAAGTTACTTTGGTATTTAGAGAAAAATAACTTACTTGATAAAATTCAAAGTGGTTTCAGGAGGGGTAGGAGAACCACAGATCATTTAGTTAATTTAGAATTGTCCATTAATAAAGGGTTCGTTAACAAAGAAAGCACTGTTGCTATTTTTTTAGACATTCAGAAGGTATACGACATGGTCTGGAAGAAAGGGGTCCTCATCAAACTTCAAAGACTTGGGGTTGTTGGCCGAACAACAAAGGGGATTAGTAGTTTCTTGTCTGAATGTAGAATTCGGGTTAGGGTAAACGGTATTGTTTCTGATAGCTTAGTAGTTGAAAATGGCGTTCCTCAGGGTAGTGTTAATAGTCCCTTGTTGTTTAATATTGCTGTTTCTAATTTACCGACTACTTTATCCAATGTGGGGATTTCTCAGTTTGCTGATGATATTGCTATATGGAAAATGCATAGGAATATTAATTTTGCATCAAAAGTAATTCAGTCAAAATTTGTCTAAGATTGTCCAGTGGTGCAATAGATGAGGCTTTACGATGTCTACAACGCCGTGCTGCAAGATTTTGCTTAAATGACTTCAAATCAAGAGTTCCTGGATCTGTCACTAACATGATCAAACAACTTGAAAGGGAATCACTCGCTGACAGACGTCTTATCAGGAGGCCAGTCATTTTGAACAAATCAGTACATGGTCACCTATCCTTACCACTTGCTGATCTCACCCAGCCTTTAAATAGACCCTCACGACACTCAAACAGCAAAGCATTTGCCATCATTACTGCAAATAAAAACTGCTTGAAATATTCATATCTACCAAAACCTATAATAGACTGGAACTCATTGCCAGATAACATAATTAATATCACAGAACCCAAGTCATTCAAGGAAGCAACTCAAGCATACATAGCAACCAAAAACAACTAAATAGCAGAAATTGCGCAATCCACCCTGACTGCTTGGTTTCCGTGGAAACGTTGGCCAGTACAACAGAAGAAGAAGAAGAACTAAGACCCTGTATGTCCTTTGACTGAAATATAGAGTAATTGACTGGTTTTATTGGAATAAACTTATATTCTTGTCCAAAATACGAATTTTTACTAATTTCGTGATTTTTAGGCATTTTTTAAACCTTTTTTGGCCATAAAACCAAAAAATCACAATAGCCAACACCCCATACACTAATGTACACCCCTTGAGGAATATAATCAACATAGTTGGATTTCTGCAACAAATTATGCCGACAAAACGTTTTCTTGAGCATAATATGATCTGTTGGCTGGCAGACTATTATCTGTATATTGAGGAGAGATGTAAAAAGAAACTTAATTTGTTAAGATGTATTGCTGGGAGCAATTGGGGTGCAGAAGGTATCATCCTTCTCAGACTTTATAAGGCGCTGATCAGACCAATTCTTGAATATGGATGCGAGGCATTCAATTCCACATCTGATTCTTTGAAACGTCATCTTGATTCGATCCAGTATAAGGCGCTCAAAATTTGCACAGGGACCATGAGGGGTACTTTTTTAGCTTATCTCCAAACTGCTCGTGGGGAGGTCCTTCTTAGCCCAAAATTATGCCATTAATATTAGTTCGACTGTCTTGCATCTTAATATGCATATGCTTGAGGAGAAGTGGCAAAAACATTATTTTTTCAATGAAAATGATCAGCTCTTCCATAGGCCTTTTGAGGCTCGTATTGTTAATTTTGACTGTGGTATTATGGTTAGTAGTTACTCTCCCTTCCCTTTTTGGGATTTTATTCCTATAAAAACATTGTTTAGGATATGTGATCTTATTGCTTCAACGCAGGATATTAGGGTAAAAAAGGAAATTGCGGTTAGAGAGGTTTTACAGTTTTTTGGGAACTTCTCTCCACATTTTTACTGATGGCTCTTTAGATCCAAATTCATGTAAAGTTGGTTGTAGCATAGATTCTTTACAGCAAGGGATTATGAACATGGTAAATCTGTGGTTCCAATCCTTGCCTCGGTACTTAGTTCATCCACGCACATAAAATAGCCAATCATGCCATTGATTTGTTCAACCGATTGTGACGAGAAAGATGACGGGTGTTTTGAGCTCCTATAATTGGGTGGATAGTTCATCGCTCAACAGCGTGGTAATTTAATAATAATGAAATTTGCGCCATGAATACACCAGTTGGGTGATTTATAGGTATGTTTCGTTTGTAAATTTGTTGCAGATTTTAACAGCTGATTTTATCATTTTCCGATTGTCCGAATCTTACCACCTTTTTCATGAACAAGTAAACTTATCTAAAGTATTAGAAACTGACATTTGGAATGATTCGGTTAATCGGAACATATCTAACTTAGTCATTATATTTGGGGTCACGTTACAAATATTTCGTCATAGACTTTGCATTGGCGCTTGTTTACCGGAAGTATTCTGTGCCGTTCAAATCCGACTTGGCGGGAAATTTTGACAAGCAAATTAATCATGGGAAACGGATTATTGAGACATCGGTAAACCAATTAACTCTTTGTTATTTATGATAGTTGGTAGTCCCTAGGTATAAAAGGTTTATGGTTGTAGTGTGGTAGTACCAATATTTAAATTCAGTAAAAATTATCGTTTGTCTTCGGGGATATCTATTTTTTCAGCTGAATTGACTGCCATATTGTTGGCTATGGAATGGATTGATGTTGTCAAGCCTTATGATGTTGTTATTTTTAGTGACTGCCTAAGTGCAATTCGGGTTATTTCTGAAGTCAATTCTGATAATAAAATTGTTCATGATATCTAAAGAGCGCATATGGCATTGGTGACACAGGGCATTAATGTCGAACTTGTTTGGATTCCAGGTCATATTGGCTTGTTTGGTAATGACATGGCTGACTTAGCTGCAAAAAAGGTATTGGATAAAAATAATATTGATATTCGGATTGGGTTGAATAAGTCTGAGTGTAAAAGTTATTTTAAAATCTTACTTGTTTTCCATTGGGCAGCATCCAAATGGGAGATGTGAAATTTGCTTTGTTAATGATGATGTAGAGCATTTTTTGTTAACTTGTAATAATAAATAAAGGAAGTTGTTGGAAGAAAATATTAGTATTATTGGGATTGATAGAATCAATTATAATAAATTACTTGGGGGAAAGAATCCCCCAATTAATGAAATTATAAATTTCGTTTCAAAATGTAATGTCAATATTAATTTTTTCTTTTTATTTCGATTTGGGTAGCATTGTCCCTCTCATGTATTTTTTTTTAAATATATATATTGTAAGCAGTGTGTTGAAAGAATTGTAATAAAACCAACAATATCCTCTCCACTTGCTCTTGTTTATGTTAGATATCTTTCTATTCTAAGCAGCGAATTGGCACAAATAGCCGAGATGTGCTGAAGGCGCCATAGAATACAAAAAAATATATATAATTTGCATATTTGCATAATTAATGAGCATTATACAAAAAGCTAATTAATTATGCAAATTAGATGGACGGGTAAATCATACATTAAAGTTTTAGATCATAGAAACACATTGGCAAAGTTTCAAATTGAAATTCTTTAAGATAAAAGTAGTATGAAGGTTTATTTATAAAATATTGGAAAAATATTGGCAAAAATTAATATTAATGAGCTTATTTTGCCAGTTTTCCTCATTAACTTCATCAATACAGTGGCAAAAACAATACAATACAAAGAAACTTTAAACAGCAATATCTCGAAAACCATTTGTCCAAGATTTTTTTGCATAGCTCTCTGCAACCAGCCTATTTTGATCTCAATCAGAGCAACTTCATTTTGGGTTTAATAATATCTGCCATACCTTGCATTTCTTTCAAATACGGTTGTGAAGATTTTTAAAAAGTTGTCCTTGTTGTTATTGCTTACTGACGGTACATCATCATCAAATTCTGGGTCCACACTGTCAAAAGATCTCCTTTTGATAGGATTTCCAAGGATGTCATAAGCTGTGTAAAGACAATATAAAACAAAATAAAATAAAAATACAAAAACATATTTAAAATGAAAAACCATTATTATTTCTACAGACTACATTCACATTCAGCAAAATTTAATAAATATAATATATTAAGTGTAGTTATTCAATTAAAATCAGGACATTAAATGTTTCAAAATTGACACTTTAAGGAGCATGGTCCGATCCACTTCAACTTTTTTTCAAACTTTTTGAGATTTTGGTAGCAAAATATTGCTCATAAAGTTCTCATAACCCATATGAAATTTGACATCTGAATTTTGCTCCATTTTGGATTCTCCTGTTTCAAGTAATAACAGCACAATCATCAACAGTTTTCGAATTTGATCCGGTCCATGAAGAATATTACCGCGATCATCCGGGTCAAGTAAATTTTGGGGTCAAATAGATTATACATTCGGTCCTGGAAATGAAAAAGGTGGTTTGGGTAAAAATTGAGCAACAGATATTGTTGTCCTTTTAAAGCATCAGTTCGTAGCTTTAACTTTCAAGTTTATAGTTCACCAGTCTTACTTTCCATCAGTCTGGGGTAAAAAAATGAGCAACAAATATTGTTCTCTTTATAACACGTCCATTCATAACTTTTTAAGTTTATAGTTCACCATTCTTATTTTCCATCAGTTGTTTCTAACTTGTCAATTGTTTTGGCCTTGATTTTCTTGAACCCGAATCTTATGTTGTTAATCAAGATGTATCATACATTCGATAGCAATCTACCGTCTCTGAAACAGATATCATATACGCTTTGTGAATACTTTTGTAAGGAAAGAAAGGAATCACTTGCAGATCTAAATTTGATAGTCACAATTAGATTAAAGTTTAAGCTCATTGGTTGCACTAGTAAGAACTTGATGGAGCTTAAACTATAGTTTGAAATAGTGTTAAACTTAAAAATTGTATTTAAATTGTTTAACACAAAGTAAACATTGGAAAGATAAATCAGGTCTAAATAGTTCTTTCAAGATGATTATTTAATTAGATCATTCATCCGGAAAGATCTAACATGTCTTGAACTCCTTTGACCCTGGTATTGTTGTTACACAGATACGGCCTTGTGGCTCTCAACCCTCGATATGTTGGCAATGAACTCAATGACCCTAGATGACACTTGATCCCGAACCTAGTAGGGTTATGTGTGTGTTCTACCCACTGGTGATTTATGTGTATTAAGGCTACAGTTCTTCGAGAGTAACGTTGCGGGGCATTTCATATCCACTTTTACAAAATTCAACCAAACCCTCCCGCGGGCAATGACTCAATGAGGATAAAGTGCCTTGCCCAGGGAAACAATACTTTGGCTTGAGCGGGGCTCGAACTCACAACTTATGGATTACGAGACAGACGCTTTATCCACTCGGGTGACCTGCTCCCTAAATTTATGTAGGGTTAACATATTTTGCACAAAAACATATACATCCGGATGGATATCCATACGGTGCCTGTTTCAAATTCCCCTTTTGAAATTTTTTCAGTGGGGACAAAAATAGAGGGGAGCGTGGTTGAATGGTAAAAGCATTTCTTGTGATACAGAGATTGATGGATTGAGCCCCGGACGGACATGCTCTTTGTTTCCTTGGGCAAGAAACTTCATTCCAAGTGCTCTATGGTTTGGAAGTCACGTTAAGCCGTTGGTCCCTCTGTGCTAAATATTTCAATCGGGACGATGCAACAGTGTAAAAAATTCTGGTAATTTAAATTAAATTATGAAGAGAATCTTGCATACCAAATTACCTTTTGTAATGCATGTGAAGTAATCATCATCGCCATCCTTTCTGGTCTTAGACGTGGAACCCTGTGCTTGCTTCCTTTTATCAGGGTGGTGTTTAAGTACCATACGTTTATCTATCAAATTTAAAAGACAAGTCTTGAGTTAGCAACCTAATTTTCAAGAAAATATCACAAGTTTTGATTTGGAATGGCATCATACAAAATACAATGATGAACTCTGCTTTGAGGTCACATCTCCAAATGAAAGCCTATTGTACAGTTTCCATAAATCTAGAAATACAAAACAAAGTTACTGCATACTCAAACACCACCATTTTGATAGCGCATCCAGTGTTGGTGCATGCTTATTGATGCAAAATTAAAATATGATTAACAGCGCAGATGTACATTTTGCAAAATTTACATGCAAATGCTACATAATTAGCCATGTATTTTGGTTTGCACATTTAAAGTTTTTTAAATTTTTCCCCTTTATAAACAAGCTTCCAAAGGTTTAAACTTACTTTACTTATTTTCTGTTAAGTGTGGATCTTCATCATTCTTTACAAAACATGCACATGATTTTTACTACTTACGTGCTTTCTTTATTTGTTCTGCACTGGCTTTGTAGCGCAACTTTTTCAGTCCTAGTACAGCGTAATGGTCTTGATCCTGAAGCATAATGAAATCAAAATAAAGTATGAGTAAAGTACGACATTCAATTTAGTAAAATTTAATATAATTCGATGCAACTAATGTTAACATTAAAGGAGGTTGGTCCAATTTTTAAAAATTAAGCTTTCAATGTAAATTGAAAGATGGCCACTTATGAGATTTAAGTTTCAAATTTCAGCTAAATAGGCTAAACCGTTTTGATTTGATGGACAATTTTGCATTTCAGAGTCACCTATACGTTATTATATCATTCATAAATAATTATTGTTCATTGATTGGTAAAAAGCTGGTCACATGATTATAAATAGTACCACTAAAACAAAACGATTCTATATTTGAGGGACATAACTCAGCAGTGATGACATTTTACATGGGTTATGAGAAAAATATGAGCAACATTTCTGTACCAAAATCTCAAAAAGTTGAGGCGATCGGACCATGCTTTATTGTGGCTTGGAATCTACCTACTTTTGTTAAAATAATGATTTGTGTCTCAATATTTAAAATATTTTTAGTGTTTCAGATGCAAATCTGAAGCGTTAAAATGTCAGCACATCATCCACAAGGTTTCCAGCATTTCAAGAAAAAGAAATTCCCTGATTTTTCCCTGATGAAGTCTTAAAATTCCATGAAAATTATTTTTACAAAAACACATAAAGCGGGTTACTTTTCCAATCCTACGACCACACATAGGCTAAAAGTACAGAGGCCTGACATACTGGGAAAATGAGCCGGATTAACTACTTTTGAGTCATGGTCCAATCAAAATTTCCTGATTTTTCCATGAAATTGAGGCATTTTGATCAAATTCCCTGACTTTTTGCTGACTGGAAAAAATAAAAAATAATTATCTGTGATTTCTGTGATTCTCAGATATCAATTTATGCATGCAAGATCATTATTTTTGAAATGGACTTTAAAACAAGATTTTGAGGAATTCTATCATATGAGCTTTCTGAAGCAACATTATACTAATAAAAAAAAATGAACCCTTAGCTAATATAAACAACAATCCTATATAGCACCAGATATACTCCATTATTTTTGTAGACATTTCATTCCCAATTTTGCTCTTTTGCAAGTTTCACTTTTCAGGCTTGTGCTTTCAGTTGCAAGATGCCGGTCCATCCCTTTTTGATATTGTTTGTTTGCTATTCATGTAATTTTGTTCAATTCTGTTGTTCATGAATTGCCACTTTGTCCAAACCAATTTTGTCCAGTGCCATTTCGTCCACTGTTACTTGGTCCATTCCCCAACTTGTGCAATAGTTGTTTAGGCCAATGCCATTTAGGCCAAGACACAATTAGGCCAATGTCACTTACACCAAAACCCATTTTGGCCAATGCCATTTAGGCAAATGCTATTTAGGCTAATAATAGCCAAGGCCCATTTGGGCCAATGACCTTTTACATCAAAAAGGATTTGATTTGTTACTAAGTAAAATTATGACCATTCAAAATAACATTCATTTAATTCATTCAAAACTTTATTTCAATAACAAGGGTGGCACATGAAGCTGCTCACCAGAAATGATGCTCATCCTATCCAAGTCTATGGAAAACTTGGACCAACTGTACAATCCAGAATTTTAGGGTTAGTGTTAGGGACTTAAGGTTAGGTTTAGTTTAGGGTTAGGGTTAGTTAAGGGTTAGGGTTTAGGGTTAGGGTATAGTTTTTGATGGGACCTAAAGTATACTTTTTCCGAAAACTTAAGTTTTGGCATCTCTATTTCGAAAAAAAAAATGTGTACAAATTACTTTCATGGATTAAGTGATTAAGGTGTCAAAGGAAAGCTAGCTCCTTAGTCTAAGTAGTGTTACAGGTAGATTAGGCCTAAAAAAAAATTGTTTGATTGGTGTAACCCGACCTACCCTAATTTTACCACCGACCCTAGATTTTTTTTTAGCGTGGTAAAAAACCTCCAAATCCCAAATTTAATGGGAATCGATTCATGGGAGCCCAAGATATGGCTTGTAGGACATTCAAAATGACAAATAAAAGATGTGTTACAGAAAAAGTGAAGATGTTTTTGAATATGTGCCATATATATTGTGTTCTTGTATGTGAAACATAGACTTAGAAAATTAAAACAAATATTAAAAAAAAAAAAAATCCGACCTACCTACCCTATTTTATTTTCTATGTTACGCCAATCAAACAATTTTTTTTTTGGCCTTATTGATGCGTTATTACATAGGTGACTGTATCAAGTGCCCATATTTTACATTGCATGACTTGTATTTGCCCTTTCTTCTTCATAACCAAACCTTATATGATAGGAAAAGTATACATTTTCTGATTTTGGATTAGAGATGCTGGTGTGGCCCATTGGATCTTGAATACAGAAAGTAGTAAAGTACAGCGATATATATGATTACTGTCTGTGTGGCACTCACCCTTAAGTTTAGAAAAGGTGAATTTTTAAAGGGTGGGTTACATGTAATTTTGCATGCAGTTTCCATTTAATGAAAAATACATCCCCCATGCCACATTTCCATACAGATCCAGTTATCTATTCTCAAGCTCGAGGACGAATTTAGGAGAGTTGCCCCTGGCATGCCCATCCTCTTTAAAAATTAATAATATGATCAGAAACAGAAAATGTTTTTAGGTATGACTATTCGAAGCAAAAAATCTCCAACCCTCTATCATTTAAAGCAGAGCATCTACGTCAAATTCAGTATCACTATCATTTGATCCCCAAGAAGCAAACAAAAACTAAAAATGCACATGGCGACACGGAAATGGAAACATTTTTATTTTTTTTATGTCGGGCGTGATTATTCCCCGATGATTATTGGCTGTAAGTAACAGAAATTAAAGATATATGATATTAATTAATTGTTCCAAATTAGAAAGATCAAGTAAAAATCCAGATGAACTTATCTAAAGAAAAGAAAATTTATAGGCAATCACATACGATATTATGTAAAGAAGTTTTGACCTCCTGACCATTACATCACTAACTAAACGGAACATGCATACACCATCGCAGGAGCTAAGTAAATAAAAGTGAGCCAAGTTCAAAGTCCAGGGGCGTATCCAGGATCTTGCACCCCCGGGTGAGGATCCTGGTTACGATACTAAGCAAGGCAGGGGGCAGCCATAGGCCCTGGCGAGGACCTCGGGCAGAGTCTCGGTGAGGGTCCAGGGGGCTTGCATTTTCAAGCAATTTTAGTGCTAATTTGGTGCAATCGTCCATTAAGAATTATTACAATTAGTTAAGTTATAAGCCCAATATCATCATGAAATATTATGATTTGAAACAGGTGCGCAGGTATTTTAAATTTGACTGGGGGCTAGATACGAAGATCAATGACTAACTCACTGGCAAAGCCAGCAAAGCGACCCATGAAGCCTTAGTGGGTGGCACCCCTGGAAGCTCATGGGTTTTTGCAGAGGGCATGTTTCTCCCGTTTCATGAGACATTAAAGTATGAACTTTCAGTAAATTATCCAACTGACTGAGGACCCCATTTAATTTTCTTTTTCCCCAACTGCGTCTTCTAGGGATGGTTATGGCTTTTTGTAATTTTGCCTGAATTTGCCTGAAAATGTGAATTTCCCAATACTTTTTTACAGTGAAGCTCCAAGCATTTTTGCCTGAATTCAGGCAAAAACCTGAAGATAATCATGCCTGGACTCTTCCTAGGTGGGGGTAATACGTCAAAGTCCATAGGAAGGGGGTAGTTACCCCCCCAAAAGAAAAGTCGCCATTTTGAAAAGATGTATGCACAGAAGCTTAAACTTACAGTACATGTCAGAACAACCATTTCCTTTATTCATTAGCTAAAGCAATACTATAAGATTTTGATCGAAATAGTTTTGAGTAAAAACAGCCTAAAATGAAGGAGTGTGACTATTTAAAACCGTTTTCAAGTGCATTTTGTCAAAAACTTGTTATGCCATAGCAAAATGGATTAAAAGCAAATGCGTGCTTTCCTATACTAATATACATGGAATTAAATTCGGATCCCAAATTTAATTCAACAAATGGCCATAACAGAAAAAGTAAGCATATTTAAGCCATATCATTTGGAGGGTATTAATATCTACCAAAAACAAACTCAATAAGCTAATAAAATCAAAAGTCCAATTTTTGTAAACTGTGGGGCGTTGAAGAATCATTTTTTGTTTGCTTCCAAGCATTCTCTTGGCGAAGTCAAGCATGACCAGGACATTTAATTGCCTGCTTGTCACTCAATTACATATACACATTCCATATGACCACTCAACTTGAGCGGTGAAGTGACCTTGACCCAGGCGTTGTCAAATCAAATTTGACCTAAAATTTTGACCCACGTTTTTCGGCCCATTTGTGTTATTGCCCCCTACCCGTACGTGAGAGGGTTGATCCCATTCGGAGCTCAATTTTACACCTTAACTAGATTACCTATCAGATCTGACTAAAAACAACATAAGTTTCCCGATAGTTTCTTTATTACCGCCTTGTAAGCAGCGTCCGAAATAATGAGT